>SMMQ01003057.1:0-12244 GCA_008271595.1 [Pythium] brassicae (nom. inval.) | reverse complement strand
GGCCCCCCCCCCCCCCCCCCCCCCGCCTCTCTCTCCCAACTCCACCGCCACTCAACCCGCCATCCTGGCACCAATTTTCTCCGCCTTGACAAGTGCGACATTTCTGCGGGATCGCAACAAGTCGGCACGTTTGATTCTGCCAATAGGAGCTCTTGCTACTGTATTTCAACCAATTGCGCACGTAACATCAGGTTCCCTGTTCTTGTTTTGGGACGGAGTAGTACAACTGTGTTCACAGGTTCTGTATGTTTCCTTCTATTCTGCGTGGTTTAAATGCCTCCTCACTGATTTATCACGTCTATATCTCTTTGTTCACACAAAGACACACACTCAGGTATAAAACTATACATCCATACTACACTCTCCCATACGTGAAGGTGCACCACGCACACAAGTGAATCTAGTATAGACACATTTACGCACACCTGTACAGGTATGTACACAGTACTCGCTCCAATATATATGTAGTCATGCATCTGTACCGCACGAAGCCTGCATGCAAGTCTCATCTCTGTGGTTTTGCGTCTGCAAAATACGCACGCATAGCATTTACCACCGTACACGTCGTAGGACAACGACAAGAGTTGTGAAGAGGTCACGCAAGGTGCACACCAGTGGCTCGAATAACAATTTCTAAATCAAAAATAGCCGCCCTCTTCGAGCAAATCGCTCGCCTTTTCATCCGTCAAATGCTGTCCACTTTGCCAACTCACTGCCACGAGTATCAAGAGCATCAGCTAAAGGAGAGAGGCCATCAATGTTGGTACTGCTTGGTCCGCGTTGCTCCAAGTGCGTGCGCCAAAGAGACGTTTGCTCACCAGTTATTTAGACTCCTCAACAACCAAAATACCTTAGCTGAAATTATGATCGTTTTTGCAGGGGTTTCCGGCTATGCAGGCTTCGTTGACCGAGGGAAGGGTGTAGTAGATGTGTTTTTTACTCCCAAAACATTATATCCGCTTGAATCAAATTTAATTCCAATTCGGACGATCCTAATTGTCGGAGAGGTTACGATATTCATCCATACTGAACGCTGGTCAAACGATCTTTGACAACCGCTTTCCTTTCCTTTCACAAAAACAAAAACAGGCAGGCAAGGGCAAGTCAAGAGCTTCAACATCCGACGGGCCTCGCAGCTCGCAGCTCAGCTCACGGTCACACAGGGCGTGAGAATCGCACTCTCCAGCAGCAGCTGCAGCAGGCTGCACGCAAACGCACACACGCGCGCGCGAGGTCCTCGCTGTGTTGTTGTTGACCGACCGCCACCATGTCTTTGACCCACAGTATCACCACACCACACAGTAACACAATGAAAGCAAAAGTGCTCGCTCGCTGTCGTGTTGCTACTGTCGCTACGCTCTCCTACGACGGTGCTACTGTAACCATAGCACTCGCTCGCACGCCGCTTGGCTATCTCTCTCTCTCTCACACACACACCTCACTGTCCTGTCAGTCTGTCTGTGCAGCTGAGTGTCGTGCGTCTCTCGCCCCACAGCGCAGCTCGCAACTCGCACCAGCAGCAGTAGCAGCAGCAGCTGCTGCTCCATGGCTTAAATGTCCTTGAGGATCGCGTGCGTGGCGTCGTCGTAGCGGAAGCCGTGGGCCGCGAACGCGGGCGAGCCGAAGAAGCCGCTCAGGTCGTAGATGCCCACGGCCTTGGCCTTGGCGAGCAGGTCCGCGCCGAGCACACTGAGCGTGGCAGCCGACCCGCCGCCCAGCTGCTGCTGCTGCTGCTGCTTCTTGGCCGCTGCTGCTGCTGCACCCGTCGACGCCGACGCGCCCGCGTGCGTCTGCAGGCGCAGCTGGTGGTACGCGTGCGCGGCCTGGAAGAGCTCGTGCAGCACGTGCAGCAGCAGCACGTTGTTGTCCTGGCGGTACGTCAGGTACGGGCGGAAGAGGCGGCGCCACTGGCGCTGGAACGCGAACTTCTGCGCCGCGCACAGGCTCTCGGTGAGCACGCGGATCGCGACGTCCACGTCGTCATTCGTCACGCTCTCGCGCAGGTGCATGCGCGCGTGGGCCTCCGCCATGCGGAAGAGCGACTCGAGGTGCCGCACCGCGATCGGCACCGCGCCCGTGTGCTGCGACGCGCGCCGCAGCTGCGCGTAGAACGTCTCGACCTTGCGCGTGTCCACGTCACTCGCCATCGCCGGCTTGACGTACGTGCGCGCGTACAGAATGTACTTGCGCAACAGCTCCTGCGGGATCGTGAGGCCGGCCGTGCTGCTGCTGCTGCTGCCACTGGCGTCGCCCACGTGCAGCGCCTGCCGCGTCTTCTCCGCCAGCGCGTCGTCGCTCTCGCTTGCGTCCTCACCCGCTGCCTCGCCCCCAGTGCCCCCAGCGCCAGCATCGGCACCATCGGCACCATCACCGCCACCACCACCACCACCGGGCGCCTTCCGCGGGTTGCTGCGCATGTGGCTCGCGACCACAAAGTCCGCGAGCCGCGCGTCATCCACCGGGTCCACGCGGTCCTGCAGCACGCAGAGCACGTCAAAGCGCTGGAGGATCGGGTCCGTGAGCTCGACGTTCTCGGCGAACGTGCGCGCCGGGTTGTACCGGCCGCCGATCGGGTTCGCCGCCGCGATCACGGCGCACCGCGCCTGCAGCGACGTCACGATGCCCGCCTTGGACACAGAGATGCTTTGCTGCTCCATGGCCTCGTGGATGCTCGTGCGGTCCTGCTCGCTCATCTTGTCGAACTCGTCGATGAGGCACACGCCCTTGTCCGCGAGCACGAGCGCGCCGCCCTGGAGCACCCACTCCTTCGTGAACGGGTCGCGCGCCACGCCCGCCGTGAGCCCGACCGCGGACGCGCCCTTGCCCGTCGCGTACACGGCGCGCGGCGCGGTGGCCTCGCAGAAGCGCAGGAACTGCGACTTGGCCGTGCCCGGGTCCCCCACGAGCA
Source organism: [Pythium] brassicae (nom. inval.) (assembly GCA_008271595.1). Taxonomy (NCBI): domain Eukaryota; phylum Oomycota; class Peronosporomycetes; order Pythiales; family Pythiaceae; genus Globisporangium; species [Pythium] brassicae (nom. inval.). Next base: position 9,336 of record SMMQ01003057.1, on the reverse strand, counting down.
GCACGTTCAGGTCCCCGCGCACGCGCGAGCTCTTGATGAACTTGGGCTGCCCGCCAAAGAGCGCGAGCGCGAGCCCGGTCTTCACGTGCGCGTGGCCGTAGATCGACGGCGCGATGCTGTTCACCAGCACCTGCGCGATGCCCGGGTGCTTGCTCAGCGCGAGGATCGCGCGCTTGTCCTCGGCGGTCAGCACCTGCCGCCCGAGCGCGTCCGCGCGCCGCTCGACGTGGTTCGCCTCGATCACCGTGCGGAAGACCGGGAAGCCGTCGCGCAGGTTCAGCGTCGGGTCCGGCGTGTTCGTGTACACGCCCGTGATGGCGACCTCGTCGCCCGGCCGCGCCGCGTCGATGAGGTCGCCGACCAGCACCACGTCCTTGCTGCGCGGCACGCGGCCCGGCGGCACGCTGCCCGGCGACTCCTGCAGCGTCAGCTTCTGGTAGTTGCGGTACACTGTCTGCTCCGCGTTCACCGCGAACGGCCCGCGGTGCTGGCACTCGGGGCACGCGTTCAGCTTGAGCTCGTGCGCCTGGCTGCTCTGCTGCGCGAACGGCCCGAGCACCGCGCCGCAGCCCGGGCAGTTCACCTTCACGAGCTTGAGCTGCGGGAACACGGACGTGCGCCGCGTCACGACGCCCGAGACCTTGATGAGGAAGTTCAGGTGCGCCGTGCGCAGGTCGCGCAGGTGCTCCGTACCCGGCAGATCCCGGATGCGTACGAACACCTCGTCGTGGATCGCGTCGTAGTACGGGAAGAGCGCGCGCACCACGTCGCGCGCCACCTCCGACAGGATCGCCAGCATGTCCGTCGGCGCCTCCACGAGCCACGCCGCGAGCATCGACATGCGCTGGATCACGTCTCCGATCGCGAGCTCGAGCGACTGCTCGTTCCGCTGGGCCATCTCCACGATCTTCTCGTGGTACACGAGGCGCCCGCTGCGGTCGGCGAACGTGTTGAGAAAGTGTTTCTGCGCACGCACAAGCAGTCGTGTGTGTGTGAGAGCGCAGGAGAATAAGAGAGACACGACACGACACGACACGACACGACACGACACGACACGACACGACACGACCGCAGTTGTCTCTGTCACTCAACGTACGAAGCGACGCTTGATCTCGTTGCGCGGACGCTCTGTCGCGATCCACTCGCGCAGCGGCACATCAAAATGCTCCAAGTTGATGATCTCCTCGTCCTCGAGCTCCTGCTGCTGCTGCTCGCTCAGCAGCCCGCGCTCGGAGCCGTCGTCGCGCCGGAAGCGCCGCCGATGCGCGTCGTCGCGCTCCATCTCCTGGTCCTCCTGGAACACCTGCGCGACGCGGCCTTCGCGCGCGTCGCGGCGGTTCAGCTCTTCCTCCACGAGCCGCCGCGTATCCATCTCCATGTCCTCGTAGCGCCGGTCGTCCAGCAGCTCCGGGTCGTACCGGTCCAGTGTCTCCATGCGGCGATAGTCCCTGCCAAGTACCCGCCCCGATCACCCACACATTTACACACACAACTCCTATCAGCCAGCCGTCCTCGTACCGAGCAACCGACTTCCACCACTAACTACCCCTCGCTGTCGCCATCAGACGTACATCTCGGCGTTCTCCGCGAGGTCCTCGCCCTCGTCGTCGTCCTCCTCCTCGGAAAAGTACTGGCGCTCGCGCTGCTGGATGTCGAGCTCATCCACCACCTCCTCGTCGAGCTCCTCTGCCTGCGCACCAAAGTCGTCGGCGGCGTCGTCGTCGTCGGCCGCGTCGCCCTCGTCGTCCACGTCGTCGAGGTCATCACGGAACTCGGGCCGCGCGAGTCTGTCGCCATCGTTGATGTCGACGCCTCCATCACTAAGATAGGAGGAACTGAGGATTGCTGGAGGTACTGCTGGCGCGTCGCCCCGCCTCAGTCGCCGCCGCTTGCGAGTTGGACTGCCGGCGCCGCCGTCGCTCTCGTTGTCGCTACCACTGCTCTCGCCAAGACCGACGCGGTGCGCAATCGCCGCGGCTGACGATGCGCTCGCGTCTTCGTCGCTCATGGCGTCACGAGCGCTACCACCGCCGCGGCCGACGCCATCGATACCAGCCGATCGTGGGGACGCCATTCTTTTCGAAAATGGCGAGAATGATCAATCGCCTTTATTGGTGTACATAATTAATAACCCCTTGAAGTCAATAATAAAACCAAGATAAAGTGGGGTAAATATTGAATACTGGGTACCAAAAGGTAAATTGTCCTTCGTGGCGTAAATAATAAACAATGCAGTTCCCTGAAGCAGGCGTGGTAAACTCTTTTACCTGAAGTGAATCTCCGAAAGAGGTTCCTCAGTTGACTCCAAAAAATTGGCATACAAAGTGTTGCAGGCAACCAGGGCTTGGACATTCTAAGTGAGTTTGTAACAAGTGCAATCACAAACACACCAACAGTCGCAGCCTTTATACCACGTCACTATGTTCATTGCCTCAGTCCTCAGACTCACGTTAAGTCTCAAATAGTACAAGACACCCTAGTAGAGTGACCCTACCGATGATCCGCCATTAATAAAGTGATCAATTGTTTGCAATATGTTATTAACGTTTTCAGTTGAGTTCACACGTTTTTTTTACATCCCGCTTTTTAAACTGTAGCATTCCGTTGTAATGAGGGTTTTTGCCCTATAATGAGGGGCCCAAATGACTGTGCATCTACAACTTTAAACCTTTAAATGTGGGCCATTACACTTTTCCTCGAATTAGACATGTAGACGACGTCCATTGAATGTACATGTCTACTGTAAATCTAGGAAATTGAGTGCACATGCATGTAATTTGGGCATAGATCGATGAGATGCGATTCGTACGGCCGGCGACTGGAGACGGTTCGGCGAACACGGTGCTCGCGTTCCCGCGAGGTGAACTGCGCATGCTGGCAACTACACGATGGCGGCATCCTAAAAAAGCATCAGGTATGGCATGGAGGCACGGATCTTATCTACCAAGCGCGCTGTATCGGTCGTGGCCACCTTTCAGCACCGACGGTTTGGAAGGAGGTCACGATCCTTGCTGGCGCTGACTCAATGAATATCGCTCCCCAAGAGTCCACTGGTGCCGACATGCTGGTGCGATTTCGCAGTCCAAGAGGCCGAGGCCGACCAATCGGCGCACACGTACCGGAACGCGGTGTCGGACGAAGAAGACGGTTGCCGCGAGGACCCTCACGCACAAGCTGCTGGGTCTCACTCGAACCTCCGGGTCACGAGCCACCGAAAAGGCCGGACGCAGCCATTGGCATCTGGGGAGCCAAAAAGTCGGGCTACCGGGTAGCCAACTGGTACAACCAGTCGCAAGGAGATCAAGTGACCGACCATCGTTGGGACCAGCCACGAAGTCGTGAGCGTCTCCAGTAGCGACGGTCGAACCCGGCCGGGAGGTGCCTTGATACGGCTCCTTGAATCGGGCTCCGCACATAGCCCAAGATATTCGTCTTGACGTCATCAACCCAAGATTGACCTTCGTTCCCAACGCGCCGCCGAACGTGCGGACACCGTAGGTGACCCCGGTCATCCTGTCGTATTTGCAGTCAGTAGTCAGAGATTACGGATCAAGAGCGTTTACGCATTCTAGGAGAACACGAACTTAGGTGTGAAAGATAGCGCCTCCGCGCGCATACGTTCACACCGGCCCCAAAAGGAAACCCAGCTCGGCCGGTATCTGGACGAAATTTGGCTGTCCAGACTAGCGCCCGACTCGCCATTTTGGATACTGCATTTTGTAGGTTAGTGTGCACCGCATTAGGATCAGATTAGGAGATTATTAGTTTTCGTAGGCCATCCCCTTTTAAGTTGGGGGGTCGGCCTTTTAAGGGCCGGCCGCAAGGCTGGCCCAGTAACTCAGTACCGAATTCTCTCCCTCATCCGCGCAAGTCCCCCCGGATTCGGCCGCTCGAGCGCACGACCTGCCGACAAGGTAAGCCTGCGTGTCCAAGTGCGCGCAGTCTGCCAAGCCGTGTGCCTCGTGAGTTCTGCCTGGGTGTGTGAGTGCTAGTGAGGTGTGAACTATGTCTGGGCTTTAATATATTGAGGTCTTGGATAAGCTGAGCCGGTAGTCCATATCGTTTGCCTATACGTGCTTGTGCGACTACCTTGAGGGAGGGGCCAAGTCGAGTTTCGTATCAAGGAGTGGATGTGCCGCTGAGCCGGCTAAGGAGTCGATCGTCCAGCTAAGGGTGCTGAGTGGAGGTTTGCCAGGCGTGCTCAAGTGGATAATGGTGTCCTTCGCATTGCTGCCCGAGATCCGCCTGAGCACTAGTTGCCCAGCCGGTGATCAAGAGGTCCGGTCGAGCCTAAAGGTCCAGCCGTCGACCAGGTGTCTGTTGGAGGCGGGGGCCCTCCAGCATCTTGGCAGGTGTCAAGCTCCCTGACTTCGACTGTGTATGTGCTTGCCTGTGTGTGTGTGCAAGGTCAACCCACAGGAGAGTGGTTGCCCAGGTGTGACTGAGACGAAGGGTGAGCGAACGGTCAGCTCAGCTGTCCAAGTAACCCCCAGATTCAAAGGACGAAAGGGAGCACTGAGTGTGGTTCCGACCAACCGAACGAAAGCGTGCCACGTCATCACATAGGAGAGTGGCTATGGTATTTATATAGGGGACCTAGCTAGGAGGGCGGTTTTGAAGCCGCACTATACTGGGTACCCGGTGTAATCCCCAAAAAAGGGAAAAACCCGGCTCCCAGGAATTCAGTAGCGATTTCCCCTCAACCCCGCAAGCCACTCCGACTCCATCTCCAGGCGGGAGAAGGGAGTTCAGCCCAGTACGGTATGTTAATGAGCGCATCAAGCGAGTCAGGGCCTAAGTAGGGTGTGCCTGGTGTGACAGCGGAAAGTCGAGAAGGGCCTGAACCACCAGGAAGGAGAGATCCACCCTGCTCATTGAAATTCAGTGCGAGAGTGCGAGTGAAGAAAGCGATAAACCCATGTGCGGGCGCGATTCCTGGGTATGCAAGGTGTGTGTGCCTCTTTATACCGCCTGACAGTGGAGAGTGCGAGTGCGTAAGTGAGAGGCTTTCATCGACCCGAGAGTGAAAAGAGTGAACCTTCTCCCGGGTAGCTTGACTGCCGTCCCGAGTCCGTTCGTGTTAGTACTCCTATACAGCCTGCCTGAATATGAAAGAGCTAAGCAAAGGGTACACAAATGCGAGACTAACTGAAGAGAGTGTGAGAAAGAGAGTCTGCACATACATATTGAGGGTCAGAAGAGCAGGAGTGCCTCTGAGACCTGGTGTGTTGGTATTCCTGGAGTGTCGTGTGTTGACTCGACCCAAGTTGGCGCGATCCCTTCGCTTCCCTGGTATCATTGTCGATCTAAACTACATCCGCTTCGTCACACTGGCGCATCATGCATGGGTGGTTACGTTCGAGCCCAAGTCGTGGCCAGCAGGCATAGAGGCCAAGCGACAGCTTGTGATCCACAACGGAGACAAGAAGGCTAGCGTGATGGTCCGTCGCCCGCGCGCATCTCGTTGGTTCCCTTGTTCACCCTCTCTGGGCACGACGCACTACCGAATGGAGTGCAAGGCAGTAAAACCCCTACGCGCCCGCTGCAAAAGCTACAGTAGAAGTCGCAATCGCAGAAGTACTTTCGCGAGCTGCTCCGCTCGACCCATCGCGAGGAGAGACAGCATTCAAGCAGAACATCAAGGGGCTCCACAAGAAGGTTACCCCCAGGGTTGCTGAGTGGCTCTAAGTGAACTAGAAGTACCAGAGACTTCTCAAGGCGAAGGCAGCGTCAGAGATGGCTAGTGGCAGAGACAGCGCCTGCCGCTAAGGCACGGTAGATGCCCTTCGTTGGACATGCTGCGTCAAGGGCGAAGGCGCGGGTCATTGCCGTCCATCACCGACGGCATGCACTAGCGATCGCCCAGAACAAGGAGCTGCACGTTGCGCTTGTGAAGGCAAACATAATCCGACACGAAGCCAAGGAAGAGCTTGCGGAAATCTGACTGGAACCGAGATACCTAAAGTTGGCGACAACAGAACGGAGAGTGTGTTAACAGGTGGTCACGGCAGAGCAGCAGCGGGCCAAGCGGACCACCCGCGACACCCTTCGTATCGAGTGCCTCGCCGGCGCTCAAAACGTATTCCCCCACATACACTGCGGACGCTGACGAACCTGTTGGGGGTCGCTGCCAGCGCCTCGTAAGTAGTGGAGCATGTAGCGGAGACATCGTCGGCAATGGTGGCTGCACTGCAGGACGAATTGAGCACCTAGGACGATACAAGGGCTCGAATGTACATAGATGCTGACAGTCGAGACCTGGGGAAGCGAGGCAGGCCGTACACAGTAATCGAAGGCTGCTCGTCGGCTAACCGAGAGTCTACGTGTCAGACGAGATCGAGCTGTGCTGGTCGGTCTGTGTCGCCAATACGGACGTTTCGACTCAAGGAAGTCATGTCGGTCGCAGACCCGTCAGCGGAGGTTCAGGCGTGAGTAGACGGTGGGAACGACGACGCGGTGGCGGTTCCTCACACTGTGCGTGTACCTCCAAAAATTTGCAATGGTTGCTTGCGATACCCGTGCTCATGCGTTGTGAGTCCACGTCATCGCTATGAGTACGTCGACGTTGTAGATTTTATCGAGGTCGATGATCCGCCTGTGACGGCTCCGCCATGGACACCCTCGTTGATTTGTTGCAGTACGTGTTGTGTATGGGTCTTGCTCAACTGCGCCTCGAACTGGCGAATGATACTGGCGTCAGCAGGCCGTAGATGTGCTGCGATGTTTGGCGAAAGCATCGCCGGCGTGACGTTGCCTAGAACTCGTGGTCTCCAGCGACCCTAAAGTATCCGATTTTACATGTCACAAACATTTTAAAGGGGTACATACCTTTTTGCAGGGTAACGATTTGAGCAGTTTGCTTGCATACGGATGTGATCAACCTGCACCCAAAAATGGCACACATAGTTCCAAGTGAGCGAGAAATGTCAAGTCGTGGGTGGCGAGGAGGCGGAGAAGTAAACGAAGTCGACACCGCTATGCCCACTGGCACGAAGGTGCCGCTGATGAGCTCGAGCCTGGCGCTACCGAGCGCCTTAAGCCAGCATACGTGCCGAATATGTACTGCAAAGGTGGAGTACAGCGTGACGATATGCTGGGCAGGAGGCGGCGGGTCGCGGCCGTTGAAGACAAAACCGTTGTGCTGCGTCCAGACCTGGCGGGGTGCGATGGCGCAAAACTCTGCCAGTAGCTGCACTCGGCGATAGAGCCGAAGTTAAGTGAACGACTGACCAGCACGATGACGTGCTGGCGATATGGTACCACGCTGGTACACCTCTGAGCAGCGGGAACCAGTCGCAACCACCTGCCGCCGAGGGTTTTAAACTCGGTGGGCACACAAAGAATTGGTGCCGCTCGGTCCCAGGTGCTGAGCGCTCCTCACACGGATAGCAGATGATGTCGGACTTCGCCAGCTGGAGGAAGGAGAGCGTAGCGCCAACTGGATGCGTACGGAAGGCGAGACGGAACTGGAGGTCGTGCGCGGCCGCGCCTGGTCCTGCGATTATCTTGATCGAACTTGAACGTCGAACGCGCGACGTCGACTTCAGTGCCGCCCAGGATCTCCGCGATTTGGCGCTTTAATCGCCTCAGTATTGCGGCGGTCTTGATCCCCGAGCGGAGCGCTGGCTCAGGTCGATTGGGGAAGTGACTCGACGGATCCGAGCACGCGGTTCCCAACGCTGGTGCGAAGGACTGAGAAGGCGCCACTTGCGCTACAGTCAGCACTTCAACGTGCGCTGCAAGCTGCGAAACTTCGTTGTTTAACGGCTTGAGCCACATACTTTGTCGAGTTACATGCGTCGTCGTACAGGAGTTTATATTGAGTCGATCGACGGGCTCACGACGACATGGGATGGTGCCCGCGCCACAGGAGAAGTCAAGAAGGCGGTGCATGCTGTGTCGAGCCGCCAGTGCTCGCGGAAGTATCACTGGGGACCGGAAATCTGGCCAAGCGTTCGCTGTCGCTATGTCGTTGGTGAGGTCACTTTCGAGCAGCGGCGTAGCGATGAGACAGACAGGCAGGCAGAGAAGTCACACGTCCTTGTCGTGTCCAGGAAGGTCCTCGAGCGTCACCAGCTACATGATCACTGACCACAGCCGTCGTGTTGGCTACCACCAGTCTGGTATCGATGGTAGTGACACACGCGCACGATACCGGGAGTATGATACTGACAGCAGATACAATGCGCGGTGTCAGAGACGATGGCACTGAGAGGGCGAGCATTACAGCCGCTGGGATCGTCCGCGAGGGCTTGTGACCGTGCCGTGTTTATGGCATACTGTTCCAGAAGCGAGACGCGTAGTCGCCAGAGAAATGTCGCAAACGTATGATGTCTAGGACACCACGACTTCTATTTTGCACAAAACTCGCGCAAGGTTTGCCGGATCGGTCGGTCATCGGGGTCGATACTCTGGCACAACACCAAGTTCATATGTTGCTGCTACCACTGTTGTACCATCTTCTCTGGTACATCGAAGAGAGAAGGTGATGATGAACTGAGGTCTATTAGAAAGCTTTGTCTGAGATGGACGTGGCCAACCAGTAGCCGTACGCAACCGACCGTACATGCAAATACCTGGTCGTAGCCTTAACCCGCTTCGCAGCCGCACTAGCGGTTGGTGCCCTGCAAGGGCGAGATCTGTGAGACAGCCTGCAAGCACGCATGCTACGTTTCTCTAAGTTACGCTTCGCCGAGCTCTGGTGCCAAGACGAGTCAGGTGTCAATGTCGTTCAAAACCCAGTCTTGTGGTCCTTATAACAGCTCCTTTCGTGTCAGTAACCCATCTTGCGCCGACGCCGTGAAATCCGTGGGCGACTTAGCTACATGGCCCGCGATCTTGTTGAAGCAGTGGGAGCGGTGGGTCCACGCCCGTTCCCCCACCATGGCCGCCAGTACCCTTGTCTTCGCTTAGAGTGGGAGGAAGAGGTGGCTGCGCAGTGGCATTTGTGTTTTCATCTGCGTGAGAAGAAGCTGGCTGTCGGCAACCACGTGCAGCGGTGAGAGTCGTCGGCGGTGGACTGTCATGGGATCCATACAGAGCCCGCCGTTTTCCGCCTACTTGTTTGCTGTTGCCGTCGTTGCGAACGATAATTATCTCGCTTAGATGATCTTCGCTAGACTCCTGTGGTCTAAACCCGCACCACAACTGCCCCGGAACCACTGGGGCCAGTTTTCCGTGTGGAAAGCCGTCATAGAGCAGTATGTACGAACACACAAAATAAATTAAAACCGTCATTTTACACACAATATCTCGCGTGATTGTTACCTTACAATAATACAATATACCCCGCTTGCAGATTTCGAAGCAGATCGACAGCCGGCTGTTTAGTATCCC
>SMMQ01003056.1:89560-99773 GCA_008271595.1 [Pythium] brassicae (nom. inval.) | reverse complement strand
GGCCCCCCCCCCCCCCCCCCCCCCCCCCCCCCCCACCTCACATACATCACACAGACACACCCAACTCCTCATACAACCACGCACCACGAGGAAGCGGAATGCGAAGAGCGCGCGGTGGCGCAGCACTCGCTGGTGCTGGTCTGCACTCGCGTGTTTACGCATATGCTGGTCGTAAGAGCCCTTTGGCATCAATAGTACCCCCCCTCCACACACACACACACACACACACACGCACACACGCGCTCGACGCACCGCTGAAGCCTGCGCTCGTCTGGCGCTTGGGAGCCGCGAAGCCCGGCGGCGCGGCCGCGTCCTTGCCGTTCGGCTTGGCATTCGCGTCCGCCCTGCGGGCCGACGTGTTAATGCGCATTGGTAGAGAGAGAGAGAGAGAGAGAGAGAGAGGCGTGGGACGTGTGAGGGAGAGCACAATCACGGCAGCTAGCGCACAAGAGCGCGCGCACGCACTTCTTCTTGCCGTTCGTCGCCCCGTTGCTGCTGCTGGAAGGCGCAGGCGCAGCGCTCTTCGTGGGCGGCGCTGCGTGGGGCTTGCGCGCCGCAGCGGCGGCGTATGACTTGTGCATGTGGGGAGGGGAGAGGGGAGGGGACCGACCGACCGACCGACCGAGTGCGAGACGCGCGCGAGCTGCAGGCGATGCCAATGAGTGAGAGTGTTGCCCCCTTGCTATTTCGGTATCAAAGTGTGTACAAATTGCGGAAATAGGAGGCATATACTATCATAATACATAAATAGTCTACAAGTAATAGATATTTGCGAGAATAGACTTGTTTGGGAAATAATAAATGGTAGTGACATAATCGAGAGATATTGACCGCTTCAACTTCAGAGGTGTCCAGAACGGCAATGCCGAAGATCCTGAAGGGCAAACGTTGTTGTGCAGACGTGAGGCCATCCACTGGACGCGTGACAGCTACCTAACAGTGGAAGAAGACAGCGCTGCACGAGGCAGTCCGCGATGTCGATGACACTCATCCTAGTTTCGTAGCTATCATCTGGAATCTTTTGCCAGGTAGTCTGAAATTGCGAACAACTGAAAACACTCCCGCTCCTGCTGAGCTCCTACCTGTTGCGATCCAACGCAACTCGTTCGTGCTAATATCGTCCTCAAGGCTGATGTTCCTCGCCATCCTCGCTTTGTTACTCTTGGCCGCCTGCTCTCGCACTCAGTCGTTCAGTGCACCGCTTGAATCGCCACTCCACTGTCCCGTGTTTCACACTTTTTAAATTTCGGAACAAGTGGCTAAAAATACTCCATCGATTTGGTATGCTCTTGAACAGGTTTCGTCTCTTCTTCGTTTCTGAGTCTGCACACCATGAAAAAAGGACCAGTTTTGAAACAGGCTCTTTGGCAGGTTTCAGTGCCGCCGCCACACATGCTGCGAGTGACTCACTGCGAAGAAGCTCAAGAAGCCCAAGTGACCACCACCTTCCCGCACGCCTCCCCCTTTTCACGCACGTACGCACCGCAATGGCCGACGAGGAGGAGCCCGACTGCTGCCCGCTCTGCATGGAAGAGCTCGACATCACGGACAAGACGTTCGACGCGTGTCCGTGCGGCTACCAGGTGCGCACGTGGTGCGGTCGTCCGTGCAAGCGAACAACAAAGGGGGACGACGACACGTCCACTGACCCACGCTCTTAAACGCGCGCGCGCGCGTGCAGGTGTGCCTCTGGTGCTGGCATCAGATCAAGAACGAGTACAACGGGCTCTGCCCCGCGTGCCGCACACCGTACGCGGAGATCTCCAAGCAGAAGAACACGCTCGACCGCGAAGAGTGCGTTGCGTAGTGTATGTGTATGTACATGTGTGTGGGTATGTTTGCTTACTGTATCCGAGCGCTCTCGGCAGTGTGGTGCGGCGCACGAAGCAGCGCAAACAGAAAGAGAAGAGCGAACGGCGCAACGCGGCGGCGGCGGCGGCGGCCGCGCAGTCCTCGACGCGCCAGGCGGCCGTGAACCGCAAGAGCCTCGCGAACGTGCGCGTCATGCAGCGCAACCTGGTTTACGTCATCGGGCTGCCGCAGAGCTTCACCGACGAAGACGTGCGTCTCGTCGCGCGGTCTCTCTCTCTCTGGCGGGACGAGCCCGCCCAGCCTGAACGAACGAACGCCTGTGTGTATGTATATATGTGGGTTTGTATGTACTGGCAGCGACTGCGCTCGGGCGAGTGCTTTGGGCAGTACGGCAAGATCGTGAAGGCCGTCGTGAACAAGACGCACTTGGGCACCGACCGCTCGAACGCGACGGCGAGCGCGTACATCACATTCGCGAACAAGGAGGACGCGCTCGCGTGCATCATCGCAATAGACAACTTCTGCCTCGACGGCAGCGTCTTGCGGTGCGTCGGCAGTGCGCACACGAGGCGACAGGGACGACGGACTGTGCTCTAATGTGTGCTCTCCTGTGTCTCACTGTTACTCGATCGCCTGGGCCACCAGCGCGAGTTTTGGGACGACAAAGTACTGCAACTTTTTCCTGCGGAACCTCGTGTGCAACAACTCGGACTGCCTCTACCTGCACGAGCTCGGCGACCAGGACGACAGCTTCACAAAGGAGGAGATGCAGTCGGGTGCGTCCCCAGCACGAGGGCTCGAGGGGAGGAGGGGGGGGTTCCACACACTCACTCACTCACTCACTCACTCTACCTGCTGTCTCTGTCGCCTCCCAGCGCTGCACTCTGGGAAAGCGGCGTTCAGGGAATCGTCCATGGTGAGCGGGTCCCCCGAAGTGCGGTCCGGCTCGGAGTTCCCGTCCGCATACCGGCCGCAGGCGGCGGCGTCGGCCGACAACGCAGACGCGCAGCGGAAAGCGCAGAGCGCCGCCGCGATCCACAAGCTCAAGCAGTCGGCGCACCGGCCCGACAGCAGCAGCAGCAGCAGCGGCAGCAGTTCCGCAGCGGCAGCAGCCAGCAACAGCAGCAACACGACTGCAATCTCCGAGCCATTCAGCAAGATCGTGGCTGGCAGCGCTGCGAGTGCGTCGTCGGCTCGCGCGTCGACCCCAGAGCCCGTGAAGACAGAGAAAGTGCGCGGCGCAGACGCGTCGCTGTCGCTGTCGCCGCCGTCGTTGCCGTCGCCCCCAGCGCCCGCGCCTCCGAGCGAGGACGCGCGAAGACCGAACCTGCACGTCGACACCTCCGCAGTGCGTGGCGGCAGTGCAGAGGAGACGATCGTGGGGCCGCTTGAAGCGCTGAAGCTCGCGACTGGCTCGACCATCCAGGAGCCGGCGTGGGCCCAGCCGTTCCCGAGTCCTGCGGTGGTGCACGCCGAGCTGGACGACGCGAACCCGGTCGGCGGGTTCAGTCACCCGTTCAACATGGGCTTTGACGGCGGCATTCACCGCGGCGGGCTGCAGCAAGACCACGCACCGGACCGCGCGTGGGGCGGCGTCGCGGCGGCGTTTTCGACCGACAGCAGCCGGGACGACAATGACCCGCTCGGCAGTAGCAACAGCAGCAGCATCTTTGCGCCGCCGCCGCCGCTGCCGCTGCCCGGCGCGCCGCCGAGCTCGGCGCTGTCGTTCGCGTCGATCGACGCGATCTTTAGCCAGCGGACCGAGTCGTCCGAGGCGCTCGCGGGGCTGCTCGGGGTGCAGCTCAGCAGCACGCCGCTGGCGCACGGCTCGACGCCGCAGTCGAAGAGCGCGCGCAGCTCGCGCTTTGCGTTCGCGAACCAGCCGTCGGGGCTCGAGCTCCCGCCGTCGCCGGCGGCGCCGCCGAGTCCGTTTGCGCGGATGGAGCCGCCGAGCCGCCAGGCGCCGGGCCCGTTCGGGTACAGCGCGTCGCCGTCGCCGTCGTTCCCGATGCACCACGACACGTCGGCGTTCCCTCCGCTTGGGGCGCACCACCGTCACGCGCCGCCTCCGCCGCTGCCGACCCCGAGTCCGTTCGGCGGCGGCGGCTTTGGCAGCGGACTGTCACCTGGCGACGACATGATGGGGCACGGCGGCGGCATGGGCTCAGGCGGGCTCGCGTTCCTGCAGCAGATGCTCCCGAACGTCAACATCAGCTTTGGTGGCGACTACCCGTCGCAAACCAGCGGGTTCCCGCAGATGGGAGGCAACAGCGGCGAGCTTGGACACAGCGAGTCGCAAGCCAGCGCGTGGGGCGGGAACAGCCTCGGCTCGCTTGCTGCGCTCGACGCGAGCGGCGAGCCGGGTTTCTACGACCCGGCGATCGTGTCGCACTCGACGCCGCTGCAGTCGGGGGGCTTCTTTGGGATCGGAGGCTCGCTGGAGAGCGACGGCGAGCACCGGCACCACCACCACCTGCTCGGCGGGGGGATGTATCGCCACTCGGGCTCGATCCTGAACAACGGCAACTAACGCGCGTCAGCGACGGCTGCTGCCGGCAGGCAGCACATACACACACACTGGAGGGGTGTGTGTGTGATGCGGAGTGTGCTGAGCGAGCAGGGGCGAAGAAGAGCGCAACAGAGAGAGAGAGAGGGACACACACAGACACACACACACAGGAGGAACGGTAGCTCGTCTCCGCAGCACGCCCAAGGGAAGCGAGCTCGCACGCACACACACACACACAGCAAACACACAGAGGGCAGAACGCTCCACGAGCGCGCAGGGGCGTCAGTTGGTCGACGGTGTAGCAGCCACCGCCACTTGTCCACTCGGACGAGGCTTCTAATCCTTCGATCAACACGCGATGCGCGCCTGAAAGCGAGCGTTTCTTGGCCCCGAGTGGCTCTTGACGAGTGTGAACCATTGCTGTCGCAGTGTCGGGAGCGCCATCCGACTTCCGCTTGTGGCGACGGGAGGAGACCCGACGCTTCCGAGTCCACAAAGCGCGTCGGATGGGCGGCGGCAATGCGAATCCAGCGGCCGACGACGCAGCGCTGCCACTCGAGACTGTCAAAGGTGCGAGTAGCGAGTCCGACGCGACTGCAGCCAGAGTCCGAGATCGCGACGCAGCGATCGTGGCACTAGTGTCTCAAGCTCAGACAGAGCAGTCGGCGGGCTGGCGCGTTGGTGAAACGGAGCTGGAGTGCGACGCCGACGAGGGCGTTGACGAGGAGGCGAACGACAGCGCTGACGACCTCACTCTGCCAGAGTGGGTCCACGCCAACTTCCCGCATCTGTCGAGCAGCAACGAGCTCAAGCAGCTCCAGCCACCAGCAGCTACTGCGAGTGGTGGGGACTCGCAGCGCAGCGACTTTGGTCCCGTCGACGGCAACGAGCGCCCCTCACTCTGCCCTTCCGAGCCGCGGACGTTGGGCTTCTTGACGCGCTGCGACGAGTGCGGGTCGCGCCGGGTGCTCTTGCGCTGCGCCGAGTGCGACCAGCGCCTGTGCTTCCAGTGCGCAGACGCGATCCACATCGTACGACACACCGCATTCCTTCCACTCCCTCCCTCGGGTGCTCGTGTGCTCCGCCCGCACTGTCGGCACTCTGACGACCTGCTTCTCCTTCGTTGCAGATCCCGTCGCTCGCACGACATGCTGTCCGTCTCCACACAGGCAACGACGACAAGGAACTGTCGGCCAGCGAACGAGCTGTCGGTGTTGAGCGTACATTGGCTGAGCACTCGAACGGTGGGAAGAGCCCGCGGGATGAACTGCCTCCCGCGGTGCCGATCCTGTCGCCACGAAGCTCGCGGGCAGCCGCAGCAGCCTCTCCCGACAGACTGCTCGCCTCCTTCGACGCGTCCACGCAAGTCGAGCGCCGCCTGTGCCTGCCCGTCGGGATGCACGTCTTCTTCCGGTCCGAGGACTGCGGACGCTGGACGCGCGAGATGCTCCACGGCACCGTCATCCACGACGGCAGCGTGCGCGCAAACTCGGACGCGCGGTTCTACTACCGCCTCGTGTGGCTGCGCGGCGTCGAGGTGCTGCCGAATGGCTTCTTCCGCGCGAGCCTCGAGCTGCAAGCTCCCCCGAGCGATCCGCGCGCCCCGGCGATCGCGTTCGGGTCGTGGTGGCCGCACGAGATCGGCGTCTTCCCGTCCCAACTCGGCGCGTTCCGAGCCGTGGTCACCGCCGAGGCGATCGCTCGCATGAAATTCCGGCGCGAACTAGTGAGTGGCCGCCTCGTCGCCGGCGACTTCCCGTCCGCGCTCGTGATGCGCGAGATCCTCGAGGAGACCGACGCGGTGCTCGGCGCCGAGTTCCATCTCCGGTTGTCCAAACGCGACGACCTCGGGTTCCTGCGCGACCTCGGCAGAGGCGCGTGGGACTACCGCGCGTGGATGCGGTCCATCGGACGTGAGCAGCAGCTGAAGGAAGAGGACGCCACCACGCTCGCTGCCTCCTCTGCGCTGGTGCCGGAGCGTAGCACGAAGCGTGCACCGGCCAGCAGGGGCGGTGTCACCGAGGAAGCGACGAGAGCGCTTCCGTGGCAGCCGTCGACGCGAATCCGTTTTTTTCTCGTCGAGCAACACGAGCTGCTCTTCCCCGAGCACGTGCAGCGCCAGCACCTCGCGGCGATCATGGCGCAGATGCTGCATGTGTACATCGGCTTTGCGTGGAAGCGGTGGAGGCGCTTCGTCAAGCGCAGTCGCCGGTACGAGCTCCATCAGCGGCGGCATCACGGAGCAACGCGCATCCAGAAGTGGGTGCGCAGGCTGACGACGCACTGGGCGAACGAAGCGAGCGGTGCCAGACCCCAGGACGCGTCGCTGTTGGCGATGCAGCTGTATCAGCGGCGCCAAGTCGAGGCGGCCAAGCTCTACACCTTCATGACCCACCAGTACCGCGAGAAACAGCGAGGCGTCCTACAGCGATGGGCGACTGCAGCGCGTGTCAGAGACCCGGACGTTCGCCGCCACTTGGACGTTCGCGAGCAGACCCGGTGGCACCCGAGCTACGGCATCGCGGCGCTCCCGAAGCTACCGAAGGCGCACACACACAAGCGCAGCGACGGCAGCCTCGCCGTCGACGACATGAAGCTATACAAGCAGTTCCGCGCCAACCACGCGGGGCCGACCGACATGTCGTACTGGGTCGTGCGCGGCCGCGTGCTGGCGGGCGTGTACCCGGTCGGGCGGAGCTTCTGCGACGCTCGCCGGATCGTCGCGCGCGCCGACTACACGACGAGCGTGCTGCTGCAGGAGATTTCCGTGTTCGTCTGCCTCGCGCAGCGCTCCGAGCTCGAAGCGCTTGAGCAAGCGCAGCCGGACAGCAACACGAGTAGGGTGGGGGAGGCAGCAGCGCCGGATGGCGGGCGAAGTGCGACTTCTAACAACACATCTGACAGTGCCACCCGGACGACTACCGGCTTGTCGAACACCGAGATCAACAATGTCCACCTTCCACTTCAAGCGTCCACCGGCGGAGGACACCCGCAACCAGGGACACGGTGGCGCTTTGAGCGCGTCGTGCGCAGCAAGTACGACGCGCTGCAGGTCGAGCTGCGCGCGGCAGTGAAGTTGAGCCTGCGGCAGGTGCAGCTCGCGCAGAACGAGCTCCGCGAGCACGAGGCGATGCCCCCTGCCAGCGGCGCGGCGGAGCTCGGCGACACGCTGGCGAACAAGCTGATGCTCGCGCAGCAGAACGTGGAGAAGGCGCGCAAGGCGCTCGAGACGCTCACGATGGAGCTTCAGTTCGAGCACTTCCCGATCCCGAAGGACGGCGTCCCGGACACGCCCGCGCTGGAAGGATTCATGGTTCAGCTCGAGGACCTCTTGCGTGCGAAGCGCAACGTGTACGTCTTCAGCATGAACGGCCACGGACGCACGGGCTTCATCGCCGCGCTGCTGCTGGGGAGGCTGTACGGCATCGCCTCGTTGCACGCGCTGGAGCTCGCGCAGAGGCTGCATGACTGCCAGTGGTCGATGCACAGCGTGCCGTCGAACCGGAGCACCTCGTCGCCGAAAGCTGCCGTGCAGGTCTCAGCGGTGCAGCGCTTGCTGGCGTACTGGGACACCATCTACGCGCCGATCACGAGCGAGAACTCGGCCGCGGGCTTCCACGAGCGACGCATGCAGCAGCGTGGACTGGCGGCCGACCCGTTCATGAAGAAAGACGGGTTCATGATCAGCAGCAAGCCCGACGTCGACGCCGCGAGTGCGCAGCTTCAAGAGCTCCGAAAGCTGCAGCGCATCGCTGTGCGGGAGAGCGGTGCCGCACAGCTCGTCCGAGCCCGCAAGCGAGAGCTGGCGGCGCGAGAGGCGATGGAGCGAGAGGACCACTCGAGCCGGCATCTGCAGCGTCTGCTGTCGAGACGAGAGAGCATCACGATCATGGAGTTCGCGATGGTCGGCGCCGTGGTGACGGCCACAGTGGACGACGACCTTGTGGCCATAGTAGAGACGCGGTTCGCAGCTGCAACAGCGACACAAGTGGGTGTGGATGTGGACGGCGCAGTCTCCGCTGCGGTGGAAGCACTGGTGGAGGGCGCCATCAAGCAGACGAGCGATGGGAGGGGAGAGGAGTGAGTGTAGGGGCAACGCTGAGAGGACGAAGGTGAGCAGAAGTAGGTGATTGTTCATAAGGTAGGCTAGGCGGATGCCAGCGCGTGTGTGTGTGTGTGCATGCTAGAGGTGTCTCCTGTGTCACCCGAATCGTCGCTTCCCTACATGATCGAGCACTGGTTGCCGCCGAGGCACGTGCTGTCGACCTTCTCCTCGCCGCCTTCCGCTTCCGACGTCACCGTCAGCGATGACAGCTGCTGCTCCCCGAGCTTCGTCGGCGACTGCGGGAGCGAGCGCTCCGTTGCCTGCGGCGTCGCCCCTGGCGATGACGACGGTGTAGCGCTCGCAGCGCTCGCGTGTGCCGCCTTCGAGTTCGCTGGAGCCTCCGCTCCCTTGGCAGCGTTCAGGGCAACCGCTTCCGCCTGCGACGGATGGACGAGTGGAGACGCAGTCACCGCCGCAGCGTCCGTGTGCTCGCGGCTGGCGACAGCAGCAGGCTCCTTCGTCTCCTTGAGCGTCAGGTCAGCGAAGAGCTCCACAACCGGCGCGGCCGGCACTTGCGCTGGCGCGACCACCAGCGTCGGCGTCATCGCCGCAGCACCGACCACCGCCGACACTGTCGGCTCCGCTGTCGAAGTCGTGGACTCGGCAGTGCTCGCAGTCGTCGACGACGGCTCGTGGCTGCTCTCTGCCGCTGAGTGCTCGGCAGGAACGGCAGCAGTGACGGCGGTTGCGTCGGAGTTTTCAACCGGCTTCACGTCCGCGGCGTCAGGCGCCGGGGCTTGCGCGACAGCCGCAGGCGAAGCGCTCTCCTGCTCCGTCGCCACGTCCGCCGCGACAGGCGCCGTCGCACTGCCAGTCGGAGTAGCCACGCCGGCCTCCGAGCCGTCGCTGCTGACGCGGTTCGCGCGGGCTATCTCGTCGGCCTTGAGCATCTCCTTGGTCAGCGTGCTCCGGCGGCGGACGATCTTTTTCTGCGCGAACGGCTTGGTCTCCGTGGCGCCCGGCACCTTCGCGATGCGCAGACTCATGGCCTTGCCCTTGGAGCCGCACGTGACGTAGCCACCGAGCGCGAGCGCCTTGCTCTTCGTGTGCAGCGCGAGCTTCTTGTTGTAGTTTTTGCGCATGCGGTTCGAGTCGACGACGACGAGGTCGAGGCTGACGTCGCCGTCCATCACGTTCTGCCACGTGCCAGCGCGCGACGCCACGAACGGGTTAGGAGGATGTCGAGCGCCAGAGCCCTCCCCCTGTCACACACTCTCTTGCAGCAACGATACCCGGACGCACGCACCGCCTCGATCGTGTAGCCCTCCTTCTCGAACGCGACGTACATCTCGCCCTTGACGTCGCGGCACTGGAGGCCGATCGTGTCCTCTGCGTGCATCTTGTTGTTGAGCGAGTACTCCTCAAACTTGGACGACGTCATGAGCACGAACGACTGCTTGTACTTGAGCGGCGTGCCGCTCGCCGGCGGCTTCTCGCACCGGATCGGAGCGCTGGGCAGGGAGGGCCACGACACGACACACGAGCGATTGATGAGTGCAACAGCGTCAATACCTGTCGGAGGCGGCGGTTGGTCGCCGGCTTGGAACAGCTCAAGAGCAGCACGCACACGATGAACTCGGCCTCCTGGTACTTGTCCTTGACGCTCTCCTTCACGGGCCCCATGACGAGCAGGAGCTCGTCGTTCTTGTGCTCTAGGAAACCCATGGAGCTCTTGTCGTCGTCCGACTTGGTGAAGAGCTTGACGACGTCACCGAAGCAGATCGGAGAGGCGGCGGTCGACGTCATCTTTCAGGTAGCGGAGCCTGAGACGAACGACGGACGAGAGA
>SMMQ01003056.1:62019-89212 GCA_008271595.1 [Pythium] brassicae (nom. inval.) | reverse complement strand
GGGGGGGGGGGGGGGGGGGGGGGGGGATGCATCGCAATGTATTGTCGTCCATTGAGCGAGTGCAGAATTTCGTTCGCTCGCCTGGCGGGGGACTCTCCGCCGCCTTCCTCCTCCTCCTCCTCCTCCGTCTCCTCTGTCGTCTTCTTCGTCTTCGTCTTTGTCTTCTTCCCTCGCTAGCTTCGCTCCTCCCCGTCGCAACCGCCCCCCTGCCGACGCTGTCGTCTGTCGCCTGTCGTGTCGACGCTGTCGTCTGGCGTCGGGGAGACGCACGCGCGCGGCGCCGTACCACATATCTTCGCTCCCAGTTCTCTACAATCAATACAAACGCACGCGGGCTTCCTTGGGTCCGCTTGCCTGCGCCGCTCCGCTGTCGTCGACACTGTCGCCGCCCGCCACCGCCCGCCCGCCCGCCGCTCGCGCGCTCACTTGGTCATCTCCGAGCCGGGCATGTATGTGAAGCCGTCGAAGTGCGCCTGCGCGCGGTGCGTCGCGCCGAGCTCCTGCGTCACCGGCGAGTCGCGCGCGATCTCGCGCGTAAAGATGTTGGCGACGTTTGTCGTGTCCGCGTCGCTCGACACCACGGGCTTGAACGGCGGCTCCACCTCGCGCAGCATCAGACGGTCCCAGTCCGTGCTCGCGAAGAACGGGTGGTCCATGATCTCCTGCGCGCCCGATGGCCCCGAGCCCAGCCGCTTCGCCGGGTCGCGGCGCAGCAGCTGTAGGTTGGTGGTGGTGCAACGAGGGACAACGAAGCGAGCGTTTAGCACGTGTTATCCGTCCAGAGAGTGCAGGACAACAAGAGAGAGAGAGAAGGGGAGAGGGGACGCACTGCAGAGAGCAGGTCCTTGGCGTCCTCCGAGAACGCCTGCGTGAACACCACGTCGCGGTGCAGAATGTTGTGGAACATGCGCTTCCGGTTGCGGTCGAAGAACGGCGTCTGCAGTTCAACACACACACATACACACAGAGTCAGATCCCTGCACGACGACAGCGACACACAACAGCGACAGCGACACACGACACTCGGCAGCTTGCGTACCTGTCCGGTCATCATCTCGTACAGCAGCGTGCCAAAGCCCCACCAGTCGACCGCCTTGCCGTACGGCAGGCCCTTGAGCAGCTCCGGCGCAATGTACTCGGCCGTGCCGCAGAACGTCTTGGCGCCGTCCGGAACGTCGACGTTCTCCTTCGAGAGCCCAAAGTCCGTGAGCGCAATGAAGCCCTTGTCGTCCATGAGGATGTTCTCGAGCTTGAGGTCGCGGTATGCAATGTTGAGCTCGTGCAGGTGCGCCATCGAGAGCAGCAGCTGCGCCGCATAGAAGCGCGCGCGCTTCTCCGAGAACTTGCGCGACTTGCGCAGGTGGAAGAAGAGCGAGCCGCCGTTGTAGTAGTCCATCACGAGGTACAGCTTGTCCTCGGTCTGGAACGCGTACCGCAGGCGCACGACGAACGGGTGGTCAATGTCGCGCAGGATGCGGCGCTCCGACTTGGTGTGCTCCACCTGGTTCTTCGCAAACACCGACGCCTTCTTGAGCACTTTCATCGCGTAGATCGCGTTCGGGTTGCCCGTGCCGTCCGGCACTTTCTTGCGCACGAGCATCACTTTCCCGAACGCGCCCTTGCCGATCACCTTGAGCAGGTCAAAGTCGTCCACGCTCAGCTTGTTGTTGCTCGCCTGCGCGCCGACCGTCGACTTGGACCGGTGGCCGCCGCTGCCCTCGCGCGCGCTGCCGCCGCCGCCGTTGTTGTCCGACATTTGCGTGTCCGAGCGCGCGCGCGAGTCGATCGACGACATGGACGCGGTCGGCGCGTCGCTCGTGGCGCGCGCGAGCCGCGGGTACGCCGGCTGCTGCGGGTTCGCGGGCCGCGGGCCCTCGGTCGCGCACTCGGTGCACACGCGCTGCGCCGTGCTCGAGCCTGGGAGGAAAAGCCGGTCGCGCGAGCACGCGTTGCACACCGCGCGCTGGCACATGCGGCAGTGGTGGCGCCGGTCAAAGAGCGTAAAGTGGAACCGGCAGAGGTTGCAGTGCTTCTCGCTGCCGGGCGCGCCGCCGGTTGCGCGGTCGGCGGTCGCGCGGCGCGACGAGTTCTGGCGCTCGAGCGAGCCGACCGCGGCCGGCGCGGACTGCGGCGGCTCGGGCTGCGGGCGCTCGTCCGCGACGTACGCGTTCGCGTCGCGCACGTCGAGGAAGCGGAAAAGCGCGTCCTGGATCTTGCTGATGCAGAACGCCGTGACGTAGTAGTGGTTCGCGATCGCGCGCGGCGGGCGGCCCGCCGAGAGGCACGTGCAGCCCGTGCGGTGCGGCGCGTCACCGTCGAGCCGCGTCTGGAACGCCGCGTCGTTGCTCTCCCAGTACATGGTACGGTGCGCGAGGATGCTCTTGACCGACTGCGAGTCCCCGTCCTCGATGCGGTGGCTCGACTCGATGAGCGCGATCGCGCCGTTGCGCCGCATGAACTGGTCCCCGCGCGACTGGAGTAGGTACTTGATCAGCACGCCGCCGTAAGAGTAGCCGAGAAAGTACACGCGGCGCGCAGGCGACGGCGCAATGTACGCGTCCCAGAGCGAGTCCATGTGCTCTTCCGGGGACGCCGAGCCGGGGATCTGCACGCGCTGCTTGCCGTCGCGCAGCACGATCACGTTCTTGTTTGGGTTCGCGACGATGATGCCGTAGCCCTCGTCGAGCGCTTTGCGAAAGTACTCGAGCATCGAGCCGGCGCGCACGCCCGCGTGGAGCACGAGCCCGCGGCTCCAGAGCCCCGGGAAAAGCCCGCGGCTCACGGCCACGAACACGAGCAGCTTCTGGCAGCTGTCGTAGTTCGCCGACACGAACAGGTTCGCCTTCACGGGCGCGTCCGCGGACGGCAGAAAGACTTCCCGGAAGCCCAGTTCCTTGCGCATCGAGTCCTGCACGTACTTGACGACCGCGTTGATGACCTCGTCCTGGTGCACGGCAATGTCGGACTCGTCGAGGCCCTTGCCCGTGGCCTTAAGGTGCAGCATCCCGTCCGCGTCCATCGCGTAAAGCGGGTGCGAGAACGGCAGCGCAGTCGCGGCGCTGCCGGCGTGCGCGCGGCCCCCGGGGCCGGCGCCGCGGGCCTCAAAGTCCGTGCCGTTCGCGCTCATCGTGCGCGCGTGCGCCGAGTGCGGCGGCGGCGGCGGCGGCGGCGGTCCGCCGGTCGGGTACTTGTTGTTGTGGCCGTTGCTGCTGGTGTACGCCTGCTGCGCCTGCTGCGGGTGGTGGTGCCCGTAGCCGGCGGGCGGCGGCGGCGCGTCCGGCGCTTTCGCTTTCTTCTTGCGGCTCCAGAAGCGGAACGTCATGGGTGGCGAGTGCGAGTGAGTGCGCACGAGGGGCGACGGACTGGGAGAGTGGGTGGGAGTGAGTGAGAGAGAGACGCACGGCGTCAGTTTCCTGGTGGCAGTCACCCGAGAGGAGGCAGGAGGAGGCGCGGACGCACACAACAAACAACACGCGCGCGCACCACACACGAGGCAGCGGGAGCGGCGGCGGCGGCGGCGGCGGTGACGACGTACAGCGCGGGTCGGTCGTCGGATGGGAACTGGCGTCGTCGGGGCTTCTGGCGACTGCGGCGGCTGTTGTGGCGTTGTTGAGTGAGTGAGGAGGAGGAGGAGGGGCGAGGCGCATACTGGAGGCAAGTGCTTCGAAGCAAATCTGGCTTCTTTGCGATTGGTTTGCGCAGGGAGTGGGGAGCGAGAGGTTTGTATGTGAGTTTGGAATTGCGACTTTGAGAGGGATCAGACGTTTCGGAAATAGGACATCAGATTTTTTGCTGCTTGGTTCTGGGGAGGAACGACATTTGGCTATGCTCAAAATATCCGTCAAATTAATATCTATGTATTTTCTACTGTCATCTTCGTCGACCACACAACACAACACAACAAGTTGTCAAATGGGTCAAATGGCAAAGCATGTTGTTGCCTCGCACCATGGTCAACCAACAGGCCGCCACCAAGTGGCTAAACTCACGCACGAGCTTCGATCCGGCTCCTACACGGAGCTGTTCGACACGAGCAATCGTGTCTGAACAAACCTCTCTGCGGCTCCATCTCGACCTCGATCTTTGTGCGTGTGCACACCCAGTACCATGGTTTGAGAGCCCTTTAGATTCTCAAAGGGCTCTCTCAATGAAAAGTATCTCAGTCCCAGGAACCCATGACAGATCATCAATATGCTCGCCTCAGATTCAGACATTGCTTGGTCGCGAGCAGCTCGTCGCCCCACGCTCGCCCTCTCGACATGCCCACACTCGGAGTGTCTCGCAAATGAGAGGGTCTATCCACTCCACTTATCACAAGCTCGCTAGAACTCGCATGCTTTCAATGATCTTCCTCATCTGATGAAGGCGCGAATGCGCTCAGCCCCCCAAGTCAGGTTCAGCTCGTGCACACGAACCTCGCTCGAGCTTGTTGTTTCGTTCGCACGAGTGTGTCGTTGAAAACCTCTTACTGGTGTTTTCACGACCGACATCCCTGTGCGCATCACCGATCTTCTCTCGGCTCGATCACTCTTCGTTTCTCGCTCGCGGCGAGGCGCTCGTACTCGCTCAGACACGCTTCCACATGTCGAAAACGCACACTGCCAAATATCTTTATAGCAAGAAGGATATAAGGATATTATTATAATCTGAAGTCTGAACAGCTTGACAATGTACGTTTTCGAATTCTGCGAGAGACCAGCATAGTAAAAACGCACAAAACACAGTCGGATTGTCCAATTGTCTGACAGGAACTGAAGTTCTGAAGTGCTGTGGCACCACCATCCGTCGACGCCACGTGCTCTTCTGCTGCTGCTCTCACTGCTCCAGCAGCATCTGCCAAGTGGACTTGCAGCGGCGCTGCATGCACCCCAGTGCTTTCGACAAGCAAGTCCGCGGTTCGCGAAGCGAACACCAAAAGAGCCCGCAGTGCACACAACAACTGGAGCGAAAGTCGTGAGTGAGGACTGGAGCCATCTGACAACTGACGTCACAACGCTCGGAACCGACTCGAGATGGCTTACCTCCGTTCAGACGGCGGCCATCCAGCAAAGCTCCTCTCCAGAACTTCACACATTAAGCACACACGCGCGCTCTCTCGCTCTCTCTCTGTATGTATAGGGCCTCAAGACCTCTTCCGGTCACTCTCCGCACAACTCCCGCTCTCAACACCCACACTGACTGTCGCCATCGATGCAGAACAAACTTTCGTGTTGACTTCTCCTGCTCGCTGGCTCTCGACACTACGCGCCGAGGCGGCGGACGGTGCATTCCCCATGTGCACTTGCGCTGCTCGCAGTCTGGTACTGTAGTTGGAAAAGAGAGAGGAAGTGGAGATGCGTACTGGGACGGTGGCGGCGGTGGGAGCGGCTGACGCTGATGCTTGGTGCTGGCGCGGCTGTGAAGGAGAGCAGGTGCGCGACGTCTTCATTCGACGCGGGGACGCACACACACACACTCGCGCTGCTGGGCTTGGATGACTTGAATGGATGGATGGCTGGGATGAATTGGAGGGTTGCTGGCTCGACGGCTCGGGATAAACCCTTGACAGGCTCGGGGCTTGAGGCTTGGGGGGAATAGATAGGATAGATAGCTGGACGGACCCCGACGGGCTCCTGCTGCGGTGTCTGGAGACAGCGCCTCCCGACCTGAGGGCTCCGCCGCGACGTCCTGCCGAGATCGAAGCAGAGTACAACGGGTAGCCGGGCGCCTGCCTACTTCTCCGAGAGCACGCAGAGCAGGCGCGGCACAACCTCGATGCGGAACGGGCCCGGGCCCGGGAAGACCTCGCCGTCCACGTTGATCGGGTCCGGCACCGCCTGCTCGATCACCATCGCCTTGACCTTGAAGTAGTCGACAAGCGCGCTCTTGAGGTACGAGCCCGCGAGGTAGCGCCACATGATCTCGAACTGGTCCGCGGCGCTGCCCTTGCGCGCGATGATCAGGTCCATGTTCCCGTCCGACGGGTGCGCGTACTTGGTCTCAAAGTACACGTTCGAGGCGCCGACCGTCGCGTACCGGTGCTCCTCGGTGCGCCACTGGTCGCCGTACCGGGCCTCGCTCGCCGGGTCGAAGATCGAGCCTGAGTCGCCGCTCCACTGCTTGTGGCGGTAGCTCTCGTCGTACACGCTGCACATCTCAATGTGGTGCTGGTCCACCGCGGTCTCGTCCGCGACGTCGTAGTACGAGCGCAGCACCTGCTCGCCCGTCGCTGGGTCCACCGCGGTCGTGTCCGAGAGCACGTACTTAAGCTTCGCGGCGTGCGGCCGCGGCCGGAGCACGCCGCGCTTGACCTTGAGGTACATGTAGCGGTACACGCCGAGCCAGCGCAGCTTCTCCGACTCCATCGCGATGTCGCCGCCGATGCCGTAGCTCACGCCGCAGCACGCGTACTCACGGTGCATCGCGCCGTCCGCGCCCGGGCCCGCGCACGTGAGCACGTCGAGCGGCCGGATCTTGCGCTTGATGATGCAGTAGACGGCCGACTCGTGCGTCGGCGTGCCGACCCCGAGCCCGAACGCGTTATCCGTGCCGGCGCAGAGCAGCGACACGGGCGTCGTGGCCACGAGGTTGCGCCACTCGCTCTCGGCGCGCGAGAAGATGCCGTTCATGAACTCGTTCACGGTGCCGTCGCCGCCGACAAACACGAGCGCCTCGTACTTGGCGCGCAGGTCGAGCGCCGCGCCAATGTCGCGCGCGTGGCCGCTGTACTGCGTCTCTTCCATGTCGCACTCGATGCCCGCGAGCGCGAGCAGCGGCTGCCAGCGCTGGAAGATCTGCCGCCCGCGCCGCTTGCCCGACCGCGGGTTCACGACCACTTTGATGCGGCGCGCGGCCCCAACCGGCACGCGCGCCTGCCACTTGACGATCGTCTGTAGCGCCTGCTGCCACTGCACCGCGTCCGCCCGCGTCGCGAGCCGCAGCGTCACGGTGCGGTACTGGCGCATGAGCTTCTTGTCGTGCTGCCCGCGCCCCGGGCTCATAAAATGCACGACAAGCTCAGTCGACGCGGCGGTGGCCGCGGTCGTGGTGTTGACGTCATCCGTGTTGACGTCATCCGTGTCAGCGACGACGAGCGACGCGCCGAGGATGTCGTCGTGCGGGATGTGGATCTCCTTGGTCTTCTTGCGGAAGACCGACGTGCGCGCGCACGTGAGCCCGTCGCGGGAGATCGCGAGGCGCATGTGGCGCCACGCCGGCCCGAGCTGCACGAGCCCCGGTGCGCTGTGGCAGCACTCGGCCGGGAACTCACGCAGCCGGAACGAGTACATCTCGCGCACAGCCTCGCGCGCCGACGCCGCGGTCGAGAAACGGAAGCGCACCTCGCGGTTCTCGATCGCGTTCACGGCGGCGGCGCGCTGCGGCAGGCTCTGCGAGCGCACGAGCGCGCGCGGGCTCGCGCGGGCCGCGGCGGCGGCGGGCGACAGGCCACTGCCGTCCCCGGACAGCGCCGTGCTGTCGCTCGACGCGTTGCGCGGGCGCGATGCGAGCGGCACGGCGATCGTCGTGGCACGCCGCAGGTGCTTGGGGCTCTTGGCAACCGGCAGCTTGACGGGTGTAGTGTCGAGCGCGTCGTCGAGCTCGGGCGACGGCTCTACGATCATGAAGCTGCTGCTGCCGGTGGCGCCCGCAGCGAAGGCCGCCACGCGCTGCTGCTGCTGCTGCTGCTGCTGCTGGAGGAGCTGCTCCTGCTGCGCGTCGGCGTCCTCCATGATGACGACGCTGTCGTGAGAGGTGAGGTGGGGACGCGGCGGCGCCATCACGACGACGGGCGCGACCATGAGCACCTGTTACTGGAAGGTCGCTGGGCGGGGTGAAGGGTAAGGGGGTCTGCTAGCTGGTGTCGAACGGACGGAGCAACGCGTGTGCTCTGCTGAGCTTCGGTCGTGAAGGTGCGGGCGTGTCGTTCGCCGAATTGCCGAATGAGCCTGCACTGCACTTATTGGTGCTTGTTGCAGACGCAGTGTTGTTGTATTTAGAGCGGTTCTTTCGATTTGCGACACGGTGGAGCAGCTGGTCACTATTCTCAAAAGACTTGTAAACATGATGCATTGTTTAAATTTATGTTTATGATAAGTAAAGTCGAGCGTTTCAATCAATTATTGAAACTGCTTAAAATGGTACTCTTGTCGAGTTAATCGATAAATCTGCGAAATAGATGTACACATGTGAGGAGTCCCCCGTGAGACGGACCGTCCAGAAAAAGGAGCGATTACGCTCATTACGCTCGCACTGCGATTTTCCGTCTTGATTTCATTAGTGAAATCAAGACGGAAAAAAACTCGAGCGGTTTTTTCCGTCTTGATTGAGTTCGCGAACCGAAATCGGGACTGTGCACCTCCAACTTCTTACTCCGATTGCGCTCATACAAAGTTGGTCCAACTCGGCTGGGCTTGCTTGTCTGACATTGCATGCAGCCGCGCCTGAGAGAAGTGATGGATATTACGTGTGCGCGTCCACGTTCTTCCATACTCTCTTGCGGTCTCGGTGGTTGGAGGCAGGAGGACGGCGCCTTCAACTTGTTCTCTGGCACTTCAAGACCTGACTTGCTTCTCCACAAAGCGACTTCCTCTCCAAGCACATGCGCCGTGGGCGCCCCAAGATGAGGCTCTTTGACATCCAAGCTCCCAGATCCGATGATCAAGTGCCTCGGATCAAAGGTGGCTTGGCGCTTGATCGGCGTTGATATCTCACCCACGATTATTGTTCAGGTGTGGCTGTCGCACCGCTTCGTCTCGGCGTGATCATTGCGTGTCGTGAAGCCATTCAGCGTTCATGGTCGACGCTCTCTTGTCTCCTCCTCCACCTCGCTGTCCTGCTCGCCCTCTGTCCTTCTCAAAGACAACCAACTGTCGCCTTCAGCACTGGCGGTGGGCACAAAATGTTCCGGTCCCACTCGAGGAACTGGATGCGCTGGTGGCAACTCGCGCTGCTTGGCGAAATATGCGCAACGCGTCCACGTCCTGGGTCTGCGTGCGTCGCATGTTGCGGCAGCGCAGTCCAAGCCCACCATCATACGCTTTCAGTAGTATCACGAAGCACAACAACACCATCGTCAGCGACGGCGACATTCGCTGGTGTCGTTGTCGTCGACGCATGTGTACTTCAGGTTGCATGCATCTAGCCTTTGCGTGTGTCGAATCGACACGCGTCGGCACTGGCGACCAATCGATCAAGCGAGCATCGATCTATCGGGGGCAGTCAGTCATTGAGACTCAGTTGGTGGCTGTGGAAACGATGGCGTTCCCGCAAGTCCAGTTCCTTGCACTGCCGCACTCTCGCAGGACACACAGCGCTTTCATTGACGCGTACGAGAAAACGCTCTCCCACGCCCTCAGCAAACGTCGGCGGCGGCTCCAGCGCGGTACCCAAGCACCACCTCCTCCTCCCGCCGCGAGCGGCGCGGCGCCACGGGCACCAGCCACGTCAGTGAGAAGCCGTTTGTGCCGCACACGACGCTCAGGTGCCGCTCGAGCCGCGACCGCGACTTGCAGCCGTGTCGGCCCCGGAGCTCGCTCGCGATGCGCGAGAAGAGCGGCTCAAGCTGGATGCTGTACAGCTCCATGGCCAGCATGAGCGAGCAGAAAAGTCCGAACACGCACGCCCCGGCGAGCACCCAGACGCCGACCGTGCCCGGCCGCTCGCCGTCGCTCAGGCCGCACGCACGGCCCGAGCACAGCGCCATCTGCGCGCCGATGAACAGCGCTGCGTGGACGCTCGTCGCCGTCACGTACGCGAGCAGCAGCAGGAACGCCTTCTGGTTGCCGATGCCCACGCAGTTGTTCACCCACGGGCTGAGAACGCTTGTCAGTCTCTCGCGCCGACACGACCCAAGTCCAAGCAACTCACCAGTACGCACCAGTGGTGGTCGTGGAGAGTGATGCACCGCGCGCACGTGCTGCAGTGCTCGGCTCTGGTGCCGAATGGGCAGTCAGCGACACGACATGCGTCAGTCTCGACGCGCACACCAGTAACGCACGCACGCTCTCTCTCACCTCGCGGGACGGTAGATGGCGCACTCGTCGCAGAAGAGCAGCAGCGAGCCGTCGTCCTCGTGGCTCTCGAGCTCCGCGAGCGGGATCTCGACCTCGTACTCTTCGAACTCGTCGTCGTCGTCATCTTTCGCCACTACTACCGCTTCGTTCTCTTCCACGCCGCCCGGGTTCTTGCGCTCGCCCTTGTCCTGCGCCGCGCGCGTGCCGCCTGCAGTGACGCCTGTGAGCTTCGCGGGCACCGCCCCCGGGTCCGTCGTCATCACCGCGAGGTGGCACCACATGCACATGCCGAGCAGCGCGGCGAACCAGAGCTCGAGCAGCAGCCCCGCCGGCGAGAGCGCGCCGAGCCACAGCGAGACCGACCACGAGAGCGCCGCGAGCGCTGCCAGCATGACGCACCACGCGAAGCCCGCGATGACGAGCCCCGGCGGGTCCCAGAGGAACCACCGGCGCGCTTGCTGGTCATGGTGAGCGTGAGAGGAAGAGGCGGCGGAGGAGGAGCGCCGCCCGCGAGCCCAGCGCCCGAGTCCGAGCCGCCCAAGCAGCTCCATGATTATGGCACAGAACCGGTCTTGAAATCCACACTTGACAACGGTCTCAAGTGCGAATATCCCACTGACGCTGACGCTGACGCTGTTCATCGTCGGTCTCCGCTCGGGACGGACGACGACGACGACCGGGAAGCAGGCTCAAGAGAGCGAACGGTGGCTTGGAAGCTAGTGTACAGTACATTGCGGCCACCGCCGGTTCTATCCTAACTATGAGCAGCCGCGGCCGCCCGCGATGCGCAGGCACTGCGTGCTCTTGAAGAGCGACAGCACGTTCGTCGTGGCCGCGTAGAGCAGCACGAGCGCGAGCGTCGCGAGCACCGCGGCGCCGGTGAGCTTGCTGTGGCCGCCGTAGACGCGCAGGTGCTGGGTCTCGAGCCGCTGCCGGGGCAGCAGGCAGAGCGCCACCATGCTCGCGAGCTGGACCCCCCACGCGAGGAGGTACGTGTAGAACACGCTCCAGCGCACGTCGGCCGAGTCCGCGTGCACGCGGTCGTCCGCGATCGCAAAGTACGAGTCGACCGACTTGGACGCCGAGACGCCGAGCGGGATCGCCATGTTGTGGAACGTCACGACGAGCCCGTACGTCGTGCCCTCGAAGCCCTTTTGCGCGATCTCGACAATCGGGAACGAGAAGAGCAGGAACCGGAGCGCCGCCGCCGGCGCCACGAGCGCCTGCATGTAGAGCCAGAAGTACTGGTTTCGCACGACGTCAAAGATTGTGCAGCCGACGTACACGAACTGGACCGCGACGACCCAGACTGTCGCGACGCAGAAGAGCCGCACCCAGCTCACCTCGAGCAAGTACACCTTGGTCGCGTACAGCGCGCCCGTGTACACGAGCCCGGTCCCGAGCGCCGCGAGCGACTTGTGGAACGGCTGCACCGCCGCCCAACTCGTCTCCACGGCCACGCCCGCCGCCGAGCTGAACGAGAGGCAGAACGCCGCCACGAGCTCGAACGCCAGCACCTGCCACACGACGCGCGACTGCATGAGGCGCCACATCTCGCGGCACCGCGCGCCGAGCGGCAGGCGCTGCGCCGCGCGGTCCTCGTGCAGCAGGAACACGGAGCCGAGCAGCGGCGCGACCGCGCTGAGCGCGAGCACGAACACGACCTGGTGGAAGTCGAGCGCCCAGGAAAAGTCCCCGCCGTACGGCTCGCTGTTGAGCGCGAGGCCGACGAAGAGGTCCGCGCCGATCATGAAGAGGCTGCGCGTCGCGTACGCGAGCGTCTGCGCCTCGCCCCGGGACCGGATCGGCTCGCGCTGCGCGAGCTCGACGATCAGGCCGTCGGCCGCGACGTTCGCGAAGAAGTAGCCGAGCGTCGCGAGCGCCAGCAGGAGCACGTAGAGCCAGCCGCGGTGCGGCGCGTCCGCGTTGCGCACGAGCCGCGCGGACCGGCCCGAGCCCGGCTCGAAGTACGGCTCGGGCAGCGCGACCGAGCTGAGGTAGAGCAGTGCGCCGAGGCAGAGTGACCAGCCGAGCACCATGTACGACTTGCGCCGGTAGCCGCCGAGCGGGACGCTGTCCGAGAGCACGCCGCCAAAGGTCTTGAGCGACCACGCAAAGTTGACGACCGCCGTCGCTGCCTGCACCTGGTAGCTCTCCATGTTGAGGTAGTACTTGAGGAACGGCAGCAGCGTGCTCGGCAGCGCGCCGTACATGACGCCGATCCCCGCGTAGTTGAGCAGCAGCCCGACGGTCTTGCGGCCGAAGAGCGACACTGTGCCGCCTGGCCGCAGCGCGCCGTCGCCCTGCAGGTCGTAGAAGCTGTACACCATCGTGGGCTGGCACGCGCGCGGGTCGAACGCGGCGTGCACGCCGTCTCTCCCCCGTCGGTGCCCACCACCTCTGCGGTTGCTGCTCCTACCAGAGCGGAAGCTGCTTCGGCGCGACAGTGGCGTCTCGAAGACGCCGAAGACGCTGCCGTTGTCGCTGACGCTCATGGTGTCGTCATCCAGCTGTTCGTCGTCGTCGGGGTAGTCGTTGTCGTCGTCATCGTCATCGTCGTGTCCGCTGTCGTCGTCGTCATTGTCGTCAATGTATATCGGCGTCGGGAGCGCGAAGAAGCCGCCGCTGCTAGAGAGCGAGAGCGAAGACGCCATCGCCGCCGGCGCTGCCATCGTCGGCACCGCGTCGTCCAGCGCCATCCGGTCGCTCCGAGAGCGAGCCGCCAAGCCCACGAATGGTGCGAGCGAGCTGGATTCAAAAGGCAGACATCGCAAATCGTCAAGTCGCTGACAAAAGTGCGCCAGTTGACAAGTGGACACCCATTCGGGTGCGTCTCACGTTTCGACTGTGAGCGCTGAGTTAAACTTGAATTTTGTATGGCTGCGGGATCTGATTGTCGAATGCTGCTTCGAGGTGGTGTCGACCACACACTTCACATCTTTTGGAGCTTGAAGCGACGCGAGATCGAATGGAGCAGCTCTTCCAGGCGCCCACGCCGGTGGTCGGGCAACATAACGGCGTCGCTCCTGCTGCTGGCGCTGCTGAAGCTGACAACGAAGGTTTCTACGACTCGACTTATGATTACGGCGCAGGCGACGAACAGTTCGCCCACCTCGAACAGCACGAGCAGCAGCAGCAGGAAGAGGCGGAGGGGCTGCTCCTCCCAGACGATCCATACACCACGTACGAGGGCTACGAATGGAACGAGGCTACAGGGCAGTACTACGCCACCACCGCTGCCAGCAATGGCAACGATCACAACTACGAACACGATGGAGAGGGCGACGATACAGCGCCGCCAAGCCCATTCAAGGACGAGGCATACTGGGAACAGGAGCTCTACAATCAACACGACGACGGCGAGTTGGAGGGCATAGTGACAGACGTCAACACTCTATCGGGAGACAACACCGAAGAATCACCACCAGCAGCAGCACTTGACAACGACAGCGCATTTCCAGTTCTCGTGGACAACAGCGAGGTACCAGGATCAGCAGGCTCGGAGTCGAACAAGCCCGACAGTCAGTCAAAGGCTCCACCCTCGTCATCATCATCTGCCAGGAAGCCAAAGAAGAAGGTGATCGCTTACGCGCGTAGGCTTGCTGGATCACGCTCAACTCACACGCGACGCTGCTGTCGCTGTTCTGTAGACGAGA
Organism: [Pythium] brassicae (nom. inval.); assembly: GCA_008271595.1. NCBI lineage: Eukaryota > Oomycota > Peronosporomycetes > Pythiales > Pythiaceae > Globisporangium > [Pythium] brassicae (nom. inval.). Next base: position 75,564 of record SMMQ01003056.1, on the reverse strand, counting down.
ACGAAGAGCGAGCGCGTGCGGCAGCGGCAGGAGGCTCTAGAAAACGAGGAAGAAGCAAAGCGTCAACAAAGTGACGGCGCAACACCTGCCAGTGAAGCAGGAGATAGGCAGACAGCAGCGGCCGGAGCCAAGCCCGCAGGAGCACCAGCCGCTGCTCCTCGCCAACCGCTGCCAAAGCCCACGTTCATCGAGCGCGAGAAGGCGAAGATCCGTCTGCAGATCCGCAAAGCGCGGGCGATCGCGCGCAAGCGGATGCCTGTCCAAGTCCGGATTCTCACTCAGGTCGGTGCCGATCTCAGTGTCGCGTGTGCTGCGTCTGACGCGCTCCACAAGCGTACGTGGTTGTGTTGACTGCTCTCTGGACGGTGTTGCAGACCCGCCAGCACCTGTCGCCGCTAGAAAAGTACTTTGGCTCGCAGAGCATCGATGCTGCGCTCTCCGACATCTTCTGGGCGTCTCTGAAGGGCGACATCCGCCGGGTGCGCCACCTCGTCGAGGTCGAGCACGTGAGCGTGAGCGACAGCAAACTCGACCCGTGGAACGTAGGTGCTCGCTTGCTCAGTACGAGCTGCCAGCGACGCCAGCGCTGACGCTGACGAGCACCCTCGGGGTTCTTCCTTCTCATCCGTCTGAGCGATGCAACAGATGCAACAGACTCCGCTCCACTGGTACGTGGGCGACTTCCTCGCCGTGGTCTTCCCTGCCGCTTTCTAACACTGCCGGCCACGACGGCAGGGCCGCGAAAGGAGGATCGCGAGAGGTGATCGAGTACCTCGTTGGCGCTGGAGCGAGCGTCCGCTGCCTAGACGAAGTCCGTGGCTCATGTGATTACAACTGCTCACTACTGACTGCTTTGCTTCCTCCTCACTAACACGCTCCACCGTGTGATCTTCTTGCAGAACGGCAGCTTCCCACTGTGCGTCTCACACAAGTCGTCCGCTCCAAGTTCCTTCCTCACTGCAGTCACTGCGAGTCGTACTAACAAGCTGAGCGTCTCTGCTTGTCTCCGCGTTCTTCAGCCACATCGCGTGCTGGGCGGGACACATCGACGCCGCCCTCGCGTTGCTGAAGGCCGGTGACTCGCGGGACTTGTATGTCCGCGACTTTGACGTGAGTGCTCCGGTCTTGGGACGCAACGGTTCGCCAACTTGCACGCGCGGTCAGGGCGTGTCGGATCGAATGATTGGCTGACTGACCGGTGGGGGGAACCGGTTGCCCTGCGTGTGCACTCGGCTGACTTGGCAGGCGGCCTTCGCTCCGCTCGACTGGGCGAACATCCGCGGCCACACGCAGCTCCTCAAGGCGGTCGAGCAGGTTCGTCTCCCTGCAGCACAGATCTGAGTCTCTATCTGAACAGCAGATGACACTCACGAGGCTGACGCCGCGCTGTGCCAGTATGAGGACTCGATCTGGCTCCCCAAGTTCGTCGACGATCTCATCCGCGGCATCATCCGCTACAAGATCAAGCTCTTCAAGCCGCCGCCAAAGCCCTTGAAGCTCGCTGTGAAACCGGCGATCGCCCAGTCTCCAGTCGCGAGCGGAGACTCTGCTGTAGCAGTGGAGCCGGCCACAGCCAAGTAGCCAACACTATTCGCTGCACTAAACACAGCGATGCATTCATCAGCACAAACTCAACTCCCTCTCGCCGCTCACTGCAGCTCTGCGAGGCCGCCGCTGCTGACGAGCGCGTGAAACATGCTGGACGAGTCACTCGCGAGCGTGCGTGGCGCCCCGGACTCTGCCAAGCGCCCGCGGTCGAACACGAGGACGCGGTCGCAGCTCATGATTGTCTGGACGCGGTGCGCGACGACAACCACCGTCGAGCCTGCGAACTCCGTCTCGAGGGTCTGCATCACACACACAGGTCCACGACAGCAGTGTGAGAAGCTTCGTTCCACAACGTCGAACTCTTCTAAACAACGCACCTTCGCGACGAGCTGCTCGGTCTCCAGGTCGACCGACGCCGTGGCTTCGTCGACGCACAGCACTTTCGACGGCCGGAGCAGCGCGCGCGCGGCGCCTAGCAGCTGGCTCTGGCCCTTGCTCAGCGTCGCGTCGCCCACCTCGACCGGGGCCTCGAGCCCGCGCGCAAGCTGCGAAACCACGCGGTCGAGTCCGCACTTCGCAAGCGCGGCCCAGAGCGCGTGGTCCTCGGCGCGGCCCTCCGGGTCCAGATTCGAGCGGATCGAACCGCGGAAGAGCACGGCCTCCTGCGGGATGTACGTGAGCCGGGTGCGAAGCGCGCGCAGCGACAGCGTCTCGAGGTTCACGCCGTCCACTGAAACACTCCCAGTGCGCCACGTCACGGCGCGAAAGATCGCGTTCAGGAACGTGCTCTTGCCTGCGCCGGTGCGGCCGCAGACGCCGACCTTCTCGCCCGCGGCGATGCGGCACCGGACGTCCGACAGCGCGGTCACGCTACGCGTGCTGCCAGGCGCCGCGTACGTGACGGTCAAGCCGTCAAACTGGATCGCGCCCTGGCGCGGCCACCCGCTCCGCAAGATCGCAGCGTCGTCGTCGTTGGGCCGCGTCCGCGGCAGCGACCGGCGGCCGCTCGAGACGACCGCCTCCTCGTCCGGGAGTGCCGCGTACTCGCGCACGCGCTCGACCGCGATCATCTGCTGCTCCGTGTCGACGAAGCTCCCAAGCGCCGCGTTGAGCTTCGACACGATCGGCAGCGCATACGTGAGCGTAAGCCCGAGGATGCCCGGGTTCACGGCACCCGTCGCGTGGAACTCGGCGACCGCGGCGACCGCGACGAACGACGTCACGCACACGCCGAGCATGTCGAGCCGGATGCCGAACCACGCGCCCGTGTTCGCGCCGAGGAAGGACATGCGCTGGCTCCGGTCGAGGCACCGGCCGTACGCGGCCGCGTACGCGCGCTCGAGCTGCATCGCGCGGATCACGTGCAGCCCCGCGAGCGTCTCGGTGAACATGGTCAGGATCGGCGACTGCGCGACCGCGTCGAGCCGGCGCACGTGGCGCGCCGCCGGGCGGTACCGCCGCTGCAGCTGGAAGTAGAGCGCGCTCAGCGGTACGAGCAGCAGCAGCACGAGCCGGTTGCCGTAGAAGAGAATTACGAGCGAGCCGACGACGTCTGCGGCGTCCTTGAGAAAGATGTTGAGGATGAACGGCAGCGACTCGTCGACCGCGTACGTGTCCCCACTCAGGCGGTTCAGCACGCGGCCGACGGGCGTCGCGTCGAAGAAGCTCAGCGCCGCGTGGAAGACCGACGCGACGAGCCGGGCGTACACGCTCCGCGCGGCGCGCAGCCCGCCGAACGCGAACAGGAACGACCGGAGGAACACGGCCGCGCAGTTCGCGAGCGTGATCCAGAGCAGCGTGTCGGCGAATACGCGCGGCGCGACGCGGTGCCCGTTCGTGTACACGCCAATCCACCAGTCGAGGCCGTTGCGGGACACCTGCATCGCCACCAGCGACAGCAGGATCGCGAGCGAGAGCGGCCACCCCATGGCCGACGCGTACGCCTTCCACACGCGCAGGTTTACGACGCCGGCTTCGCGGTGCTCGTCCGAGTCGTCGTGGCTCTCGGCGCCACCCTCCTCGTCGTTCGGGTCGGATGTGTTGGCGCTGTGTTCGGACACGACGCTGTCGGCGCTGCTGTTGCCGCTACTGTGTGCGTGCTGCCGCTGGCGGCTCGCGTCGGTCAGCATCAACTGGAGCCTGCTGGCCGACCCGGGCGCGACAAGCGCGTCGTAGCGGCCGCTCTCGAGGACGCCACCTTCCTGCATCACGATCACCTCCACGTCGCGCGGAAGCAGCTCGAGGAGGTGGAGCGAGTGCGTCACGAGCACGACTGCCGCGTCGTCCGGGAAAAGCCGGCGGCCTGGGCCGAAGCAGTTCGCCACGATGCGCGCAGCTGTGGTCGCGTCCAGGCCGCTGAATGGGTCGTCCAGCAAGTACAAGCCCGTGCGCTGGTACAGCGCGCGCGCAAGGTTGACGCGCAGCCGCTGGCCGCCGCTCAGGTTGCTGCCGTTCTCACCGACCGGTGTGCGGTCGAACTGCGGCTTTGCGCGCAGGTCCAGCTCGAGTTCGCACGCCTGCAGCACGCGGCGGTAGAGCGCTTCGTCGACGCGCTCGGCGCCCCCGGCGTCCTCGTCGCACATGGTGATGTTTTGCCGCACCGAGGCTCGAAAGAGCCACGGCGTCTGCGGCGCGTACGCTGCGCGGCGTCGGAGCACGCGCAAGTGCCCGCTCTGGCGCCGCATCTCGCCCAGCAGCGCCAGCAGCAGCGACGACTTGCCGGCGCCGACAGGGCCGCACACCACGTAGTCTCGGCCCTGCTGGAGCGACAGCTGCTCGATGCTGAGCTCAAACGCTGCCGATCGCGGCGCAGCGACTGCTGTCGGCATCAGCGGCGTCGTGGCGCTGTCGTTGGCGCTGTCGCTGTCGCCGTCGGTGTCGTCCTGGCCCCACGTGAAGATGCAGTCGCTGATCTCCACTGCATTTCGCGGTGTCGCCGCTGTCGCTGTCGTCGCCGTGTCCGCTCTCCGGGGCGGCGCCAGAAGTGGGGCGTCGAACGCCGCGCTCTCGAACAGGAACTCGCGGATGCGCAGCGCCGACACGCGCGCTTCGAGGAAGCCGTTGATGATCCACGGGAAGTAATTCATCGGGAAGATGAGGCGGTCGAGCAGCGACACGGCGGTGAAGGCGTTCGCGGCCGTGACGTCGTGTCCCGAGTAGACAACAGCAGCGAAGACGGCGGTCTGCACGATCACGGGCGTCGAGGCCCAGAAGAAGACGCAGAGCGCGTCGAGGTACTTGCGCACTGCGAGGCGGCCCATCTCGCGCTCGCGGTGCGCGTTCATCGCGCGCAGCTGCACGTCGACCCAGGCGAGAAGCTTGAGCGTCTTGATCGCGCGCAGGCTCTCGGCTGCGACGCCCACGCGCGCATCGCGGAACGCGAGCATTTGCGCCGTCACGGCCTGGATCTTGCCGCCCAGCGCGGTCTGGAGCGGCAGCATCACGCCGAGCACCGCGACGCCCGCGACGAACGCGTACGAGACCTCCCGGCTGAGCAGCAGGAGCGCGACCGCGATCTCGCCCGGCACGAGCACCATGTCGAAGACGGCGCCGGGCATGCCCACGAGCCGCCCGAGGTCCACGGACACGAGGTTCGTGATGCGCCCGAGCCCGTACCGCCGCCGCGCGGCCGACGACAGCGCCAGCGCGCGGCCATAGATCGCCGACACGACGCCGGCGCGCACGCGCAGGTCGAACCGCTTCCACGCGAGCGCGTACTGCGTGCCGGACACGGCCGCGAGCACGGAGCGCGCGGCCATCGCCGTTGCGAGCCAGTAGCCGGTCGCGAGCACCGGTGCCGGCTCGGCCGCCCAGTCGAGGAAGAGCTTGATGAGCACGGGGCTCGCGAGCCCCACGAGCTTGTTCGCGGTCGACCACGCGGCGAAGAACGCCACCTCCGCGCCGTAGAGGCGCCGCGCGGCGCGCAGGAATGACGGCGCGGGCGATCGCAGCTCCCGCTCGAGCGCGCGTTCGAACGCGCGGGCAGCGGTGTCCGTCGCGTCCTGGGCCGGGAGCGCGGGGACGTCGCTTGCTTCCAAGCGGCGCCGGGCACCGAGCGCGATGAGCGGCGAGAGCCACCAGTACGCGAGGCGCGAGAGGAGCCCGGCGCGGTCAAAGGGGCTGGCGGCGCGCGGCCCCGCAAGCAGCTTGTCGTTCAGGCTGCCGCGGCTTGCACCTACTGCGTGGACGCGCCAGTGCATCCACTGCCGCAGCACCCCGACGGCGGCCACGGCGGCCACCACCACTGCGGTTGCTGTGGTGATCCGCGCCACGACCTGAGTCGACGCCGTGGGTGACGGGCTGTCGAGCAGCCCTAGTACGCCGTAGATCGCTAAGAAGACCGCGAGCAGCAGCGCCAGCTCCGACTGCTCGCCTCGCACACGCGCGCGCTCCAAGCAAAGCAGCGACGCGTAGAAGCCCCAGGAGACTGCGCCGAGGCTGCTCGTGACCAGCTGCACGTCCCGCAGCCATGCGTAGTCAGAAGCGCACTAGCTCACAGCCGACGAACAGCATCCAGGACGCAACACGCAGGGCAACGAGAGTGGAAGCAGAACAGAGAGAGGGAGTGACTCATACACACCAGCACGGGAGGAAAGTGCGCCGGCGGCGCCAGCACGAGCAGCGCTGCAACCGCCGCGGAGAGCGCCAACGCGATCCCCGCGAGCAGCACGTGCAGTGAAAAGAGCACGCTCGCTGCGGTTTGTGTCCGCGAGGACGCGTGTCGCGGCGACTGTGCGGAGAGCAGCCACACGCGGCGCGCACACGTCGCGAACAGCAACAGCTGCAGCGCTGCGAAGGAGCAGAGACGGCTGCGTCAGCCACAGAGAGAATGCGCGAACAAAGAGGCACACGACGGACCTTGCGCGGCGGAGCTGCGTGCGCACTGCGCAGCGCTGGTGCCGCAGTAGCGCTCGATCCACGGCGGTGGCATGACGCTCAACCGGATCTGTTGATTCGGATCGCAGCGTATCAGCCTTACAGCACGCGACAGAATAATACGAGTGGCGTGTGTCACAGTACGGTTGACTCCACAGCAAGTTTGTATGTGAAGAAACCGCCACTCTCAACACCAGAAACTCAAATTGCAAAACTTGCCACGATGGAGTTCCTGCGCGAGCTGAGTGCGCGCCACGAGCGCCTCAAGAAGAAGATCCACGCCACGCGCGTGCCGCTGTCGCCCGCGGGCCAGCGCGTCATGGGACTCGTGTACTTCTCCGCCCCTATCGTGTGCGGATACTTTATCATGAAGTGGACGGAGCGCCGCGCCGAAGCCAACTTCCAGCTCGAGGTGCCCTCCTTTCGTGTGCTTCTCCCTTTCCCCGTGCCCACGTGTGCATTGCTCGTCATGACAGTGCGCGCAGCAGCAGAGCAGCGCTAACGAACGAATGAATCGCGCACCCGCCTGTGCTAGGAGGACAAGATCCGACGCGCCGGCCGCGCTTCCGGGAAGTACGTCGAGCAGCAGAACTCGGCGCTCCGGAAGATGCTCGAGGAGAACAGTACCAAGTAATCGTACTGTACTGTAACACTCCGAGAGCACGTAACACGCGAGCACCCGGCGCCTCCAACAGAGCGCTCGCACGCCAACAAGCAAGGGGCCTGTTGAGCTCGCCAAGCGATCGCTGGAAGGGAGCTGCGTATGCAAACACGGGGTGGTGCCAACGCTCACTTCGGTGTCGACTGGCTGGTCGAACGACTGGTCCGAGAGCCTCTGCAGGACATCGTCGTGTCCTTCACGGAACTTGACGCCCACCTCGGTGTCCGGGTCGTTCGTCTCTAAGAACGCGACCGGTACGATCTTCACTGTTTAACCGCGTAGTGCATGAGGCGATGAACGCTGTATGAGTTACATCCACATACTCGGCCAGCGGGTCACGCTCACGCCAAGAGCTGCGGACGCACTTGACAGACGAACCGAGCCGCTAGCCACGTCGGGGTCAATCGCCAGCTTTGCAGGTACGCAGACCCACCCGCAGTCGCGCCGCCGCTCGACCCGTCTTGCACCAACCCGCCGCCGCTGTCAATATGCACTGCGCCAGTTGCGCTTTGCGTCGCCTGGCATGCGAGCCGCGCCGCCTTCTGGCGCTGCTTGTCCCTACAGAGCCGCTGCCGCTGCCGCTGCCGCCGGACACCTGCATCTCGCCGCTCGCAGACATAATAGCAGAAGCAACCACGTTTTCGCCACCAGAGCCAGCGCTCGCTGAACTTGCACGCGCCCAGAGCTGCCACTGTGAGCATGCGAAGCATGGGAAGTCTCGACGGAGAAGCACGCTCAAGGAGCGAGCAAGCTATAGCCAGTGTTGTGGAAACTCGACCACCTCCATTGTTGCAGAACAGGCAGGCAGGTTGGAGATCAAACAGGAACATTTGCCATGCAAATCAAAAAAAAGTCCCGCAGAATCAAAATCACTCGAAATGGGTGAAGTCGCCACCGTTCTCCGCGTCGGCGTCGCGCTCGCGCTCGCGGCGCTGCTCGGCCGCCGCGGGCTCCGGAAGCAGTCGCTTGACGCGTCGGGCGCGCTCGCGGCTTTCGTCGTCGGATTCTTCTCGCTTGCGAGCGGCTACCGCTTCGGTACGTGTTCGCCTGCTCCGATACCCAACGCGACTTATCGGTCCTGACATCAACGCCGCACCCACTGTGTGTCATGCGTGTTGTGCTCCACAGGTGTGCTGCTGCTGGGCTTTTACATCTCCGGTAGCCGCCTCACCAAAGTGCGCGCCGCCGCGAAGCAAAAGCTCGACGCGAACTACAAGGTCGGCGGCCAGCGCTCAGCGCGACAGGTGCGTGTGTGCGTGCGCGAGCTTTGCTCACTATGATATTTTGGTATCAAGCACAAACCTGAGCTTCACGTCTGCAGGTGCTCGCGTGCAGCGCGCTGGCCACGGGCGTCGCTCTGTACTACGTCGCGACCTTCGGCGACCAGGACCAGCCCATCGAGTTCGCTGCGGCGCCGCTGCGCAGCTTCTTGCTGGCGAGCTACATTGGCCACTACGCGTGCTGCACCGCGGACACGTGGGCGTCCGAGTTGGGGGTACTCAGTGCCAGCGCGCCCCGGATGATCACAACGCTGCGCGTCGTGCCGGCCGGCACGAATGGCGCCGTGTCGGCGCTCGGGCTCGCGGCGTCCGCGCTTGGCGGCGCGTTTATCGGTGGGCTTTACTGGGCCATGAGTCTGTTCTCGGGCACGGCGCAAGTGCAGGTTGTGTTGCTCGGCGCTGTCACAGGGCTGCTGGGCTCGCTGCTCGACTCGCTGCTTGGCGCGACGCTGCAGGCGACGTGGTTCGACTCGGAGCGCCACACGATCTGCGAAGAGCGGCACCACACGACGGCCGCGGCGACGCACGTGAGCGGCAAAGACGTGCTCACGAACGAGCAGGTGAACGCCGTGTCGGTGGTCGCGACGACGCTGGCGGCCGGGCTGTTGGCGCCGTATCTCGGCTTCGCCTAGGGTCAAGAACGACCGAGCGCAGGCACGAGGACATAGAGGGAGAGGGAGAGTTGCCGATCTTGATGAACTCGCGTCGACTTGGAACGAAGAGGTTGAGTTTGTCGCGCCCATCTCGCGTCTCAAGTGATAACGCTGCGTTCGCGGGTGCTGCATCTTCTGGTGTCAGCTTCTTGCAGAGCGGTACGGGTTCTGCTGCTACTGCTGTTGTTGCGGAGGCAAAAGGCGCCGCCATCTTCGGACTCGGAGAACCACTGATGGCGGCGAACGCTCCTCGACAATCTCTCAGCTTCCACATTACACAGTCGATTCGAGTGCTTCAGTCCTTTGAGTCACTTTTGCAAGAAGATCACATCGCAAGACTTCAGCTGACGAACAGGTCCGCGACGAAAGCTGCTTTGCGATCGCAATAATCCCGGTCCTACTGGATCGGACGAATCACGGCGAGCGATGACGATCGCGAGCACACTGGATAGTGTACGCTGCCTGGGTCTGTTCCCTTCTCAAGTTCCGCCGCCTCATCACTGGTATCGCGCGAGTTCTGCCCCCACGCCTCGCAGGGTTACGATTGCGACTCATTCGGATCTGCCTGGTATGTATCATCATAGGTTACAGTTTGATAGTTGCTGGGGGCGGCATGCCCAGACGATACAGCTCTCACGCTGGTCAGCACTGGAAGCTGGTCACGTGGAAGTGGATCATGTCGTCCAGGAGGCGCGCATCCGCCGGACTCGCTTCAGACTCCGCCGCCACAGGACCGCTGTTGCTGTGGGAAGAGGGGTAACGATATTGCTGCTGATGCGAGTACGCCGTCTCGTAGTGGTACTGAGCGTGGTGGCGAAAGTGCTCCTGTGGTGTGGTCGAAAGCTGTGCACCAGAAGCATGAGAAGCCGTGTCTTCGTCGAAGATAGAGGTGATAGAGTCGAGAATCGTATCGTGGCTCCAGGCTCGCTCCGCGTCTCCGAGCGTGCTCACGGTCGCCGGATGAATGCGGGGAAACGCGATCATTGACGCACTGTCGCTGCTTGGGTCTGGCACATGTAGCTCCCGAGACAGCACTCGCTCCCGCGACGAGCTGTAGAGGTCATCCGTTGCTGTAGGACTCTGCACTGGCTGGTATTGGTACGACGTCACAGAGCTGCTTCGGCGTCTGCTCCTGCTCGTGGTGCTGGCAAAGCTGCCGCGGTCGGAGTCGGGGTCGACCTGCTCACTTCCGTGGCCATGGTGGTGGTGCTTGATGTGTCGGTTGAGGTTGCCCATAGTGCTGAACGTCTTGCCACACGAGCCGATCTTGCACACGTGGACGGGGCTGCCCAAGTGATACCTCATGTGCTTGTCGAGCTTGTTGTTGCTCGGGAAAGTGCTCCGGCAGCCCTCAACGGGGCATTGGAGCGGATCGATGTAGCCGTGCAGACGCTTGTGGCGCGACAGATTGCCGGACGTACTGAAGCGCTTGTTGCACGTGCGCACGGGGCACACGTGCGGCTTCTCGCCCGAAAAATGGGTCTTCGCGTGCTCCGTGAGCGAGTAGCGGCGACTGAACTTGCGAGAGCAGTCGGGCTGCGGGCACTCGTACAATTGCGCCGCCGGAGTGGAGTTTGTCCTCAGCGACGGCGAACCACCGGAGGTGTGGCCGCTTTCGATGCCGATCTCACTCTTGCTGCCGGCGAAGAACGTCACCGAGTAGCTCGGCAGGAGGCTGGGGGCAGCAGTGAACACGCTTGGGACGATGCAGAGGTCACGCGCCGTAGTGCCGTACATCCAGGTTTTCGCGGATGCCCAGTGCTGGTGCGACGCCGCGTCTTCTCCCTCATAGGCGACGGAGGTCATTGAGTTCATGCCGCTGGATATGTACATGGCTCGCTGGGAACGGCTAAGGAGGGTGGAGGGGGGTCTCTGAGTGACAATGAGGTTGGTAGGCGCGGCAACTGTTGGAATGACCGACGCTGGAGCGTGCTGGTGCAGGTTGAACAGTGGGCGGAGATGGCGAGAGGACCCGAAGGAAGGAGGCGAACGAGGACCGAGAATGAGGAGAAGGCAAAAGTGGACACGACATGAATGTTACCAAGGCCGCCTCGAATGATGAACGCGCGGTGGCAAACATGCGCCTGCCTATGCTAACCAGCCAGTTGACCTGGTCCTATCCCGGCAGCTGGAAGTGTTCGCACGACTCGTGGTTTAAGCGAGCAGCGCTGGCGACTCTGAGCGAAACGGTGTCGACATCTTTGCTAAGCAGCTGGGCGAAGTTGCAAACTGCCTGTGAACCACGACGTGCGACACGGCGGCGGAGTGAGCGACTCTCACTAGTCAGCCTCCTTCAACCTCACTTCCACTTTCTTTCTCCTCGAGCGTGCTGGGTTCAGAACAAGCAGCGCGAGCCTCCCGAGTCTGGACAACTCTTGCTGGTCGGTCAGTCGGTCAGTCGGTCAGTCGGTCGGACGCGCCGTGCCGTGGGCAAGTGCGAGGCAGCGCTGACCCTAATCGACTCGTTTAAAGCGTGCGTGTGCTGTCTGCGAATGAGTGCAGTCGTCCAGAGATCGTGTCCACACTTCACTTCACTTCGACAAGAGCCCAGTCCACCCCCGCAATTGCAAACACGCGCGACCCAAACAGGTGGACATGCGGACATGTGCTCCTGGTAGCGTCGCAGATGAGAGTCGCCGCCAAGTTGCCCCGATTGAAAGTCTCTTGCGATGCTCAACGCCACAAGAGGCAGAGAGCGTTGATGCAGGAGCTGCGAAGTATATGTCGAATGGATACTCTCTCGTTCGATGAACCGTGGGTGGATGGTCGGGCACATCGACCGCACTCGCTTGATGGGACAACGTCGGTGAAAAGGAGAGCGCAAATCCTAGTGCGGACACGGCAAGAGACTGAGAAAAGATCGCGTGTGTGCATGAGGACAGGCTGTCTCTCCTTGACCAACTGACTGATCCTCCGCTCTCCATCTTTACCTCGTCCGACCTCCGCCACTTCGTGCCACCACACACAAGGCAGCAAGGCGGCGGCAAGGTAAAGCGAGCCGCTCGGTGGCGGCGACGACGAAAGCGAGAACGACAACGAGCTCTCGATACTCTAACGAGAGCGAAAACACCACCGGCAGCGGCAGAGGACGTTGGCCCGTCGTCACGCTTGATTGCCACCAAGTCTGTCAACATGTCAACAGACTGCGTACAGTAAGATGATTGTCTGTTGGCAGATGCTTCGGGGGCCAGCAGGTTCAACGGGCTCGAGACAACGCAGTGCGAAGTCTCGAGCTGTGCGTGCGAACTCCGCACACAGCACACACAGACTCCAGTCGGACTTTCCCTATCAGTGGAGGAATTGACAGTGTGTGCCATCACGCCGTGTCGGCGGATTCTACAGAGGTGCAGCACATAGATTTCGTAATACAGTATGTACTGTATGTATGGTAGATACGCAGGTGCACACAATGAAGGCGCACGAGCTTCAGTTCAAACTCAAAGTGCGGCTCGGTTCGGTCGAAGCAGAAGCACATGTAAAAGCACGAAGTGCAGAGACAACAGCAAAGCAAAGACAACACCGGCGGGTTGTCAGTATAGTATACACCCGCGCGACTTCTATCGCGCTGACCTGTCTTACGCCAGTCGCTCGTTGAAGCCGCTTGACTCGACCCGCGCACTCATCTTCTGTCAAGGCGATGACAGTTGGTACAGCTCCAGGTTTCTCAGGCCACACCATGCCATGCTGCTCACAGTAACGCCCGGTCGGATGTCTCACTCTCCTTGCTCCTGACTTGGTTGTGAAGCGATGCTCGGCTGCTTGCCTACCGACCCGCAACAGAACTTGACGACCTGGGGAGATCGGCAGCAATAGCGCAAACACCCGACCGATCTGTTGGTGTTGATTCTCCTCGTTGTGTTGCGAGCGCGATTTGCGTCGCGGGCAAGGGCAACACCCTTGCCAATACCGTACATGCAAGCATCAAGGGCAGCACCGATTCGGGGAGGGTGTCGTCAATCGATCGACCCGACACAAAGCATGCGAATCTGCGACCATGATCACGATCATTCGCTTCGGAAGAACGACATAATTTTGGTAGTGAACCAAAATCATGTCGTTCCTCTTCCTGTTGTGCTACTGTACTTGTCAGGAGCGCGACGATGTCACTGTCAGTATCAGAGCAGGGGCAATCCACACACATACTGTACCGCTCTCCTCCCTCCCTCCCGCCATCGCATCACCCGCCCACCATGATGACCACCACTGCCTGTAACCAGTACGAGTCAGCACGGGCAGGCGCCTCGGGTCTTTGCTTTTCGCTTCGCAGTCCGCCATTCGCGCTGCTCGCACGAACCGCCATCGCGACCGTACTCCCCAGCGAGCTCGCCGCACCGATGAACGCGTCGTCGCTAGCTTCACAGCGATCGGAAGCGAAGCGCAAGACGTCGCCCACCGCGTCGTTCCACGACCTGCTGCAACTGGCACCCGAGGACGCGAGCGGATTCGGCAATGGTGCCACAGTGCACCAATGTCCAGCACCGAACTGCGGCAGGCAGTTTACCCGCAAGTACACGCTCACAGAACACAC
>SMMQ01003056.1:48196-60587 GCA_008271595.1 [Pythium] brassicae (nom. inval.) | reverse complement strand
GCTTCAGCACGTCCGGCAACCTGGCGCGCCACAAGCGCCTGCACGGCTTTATCGAGCCGCTGCCGTGTCCCGTCGACGGCTGCGTCTGCACGTTCGCGAGCAACAACAAGCTCGAGAAGCACATGAAGTTCCATTTCGGCAGCGACGACGTCAAGGTGTGCGTCGTGTCTGGCTGCGGCAAGACGTTCAGCACGACGGGGAACCTCAACCGCCACCTCAAGGCAGCACACGGCGGGAGCAACGACCTGGTCCTCGTGGACGGCACCGACGTCGACAGCACCAACAATTATCGCGCCAGTACTAGCGCGAAGTGCGTGGTCCCAGTGTTTTCGAGCGTGACTGGCGGTGCGACCAGCCACAGCCCAGTGACAGCAGTCGAGTGGACTTCGCTCCAGCAGCAGCAGCAGCGCCCGGCGGGGTACTTCGAGCCTGAAACGACCTGGACGGACGCCCCGCTCTGCTCATTGTCTTGCACACCATTCCCACCTCCTGTCGCCGCGATGTCGGAAGAGTCGTGGAACACGGATGTGATTGACGTGCTCATCGCGATATTCGACGACCAGCAGCAGCATCAGTACCAGCAACACGAGGCAAGCGCGGCTTCGCCATTGATGACTGCGCTCGTGACCTGCAGCGTGGACATCTTTCAGAGCAACCTTCACTTTGGCGCGCCATTCACCAGCTACCAAAGCTACTGAAGGAGCTCAGTCGAGGGTGTTCTGCAAGATTAGTCAGTCTGTGTTGGCCGTCGAGGCGCACGATGTAAGCGTAATGATAGTGAACAGCGTGCTGTCTTCGTTAATGGTGTCTTCGTCCATGATATGCTGTCGGCGAACAACAAAGCTCACCTCTTCTTGTGTCAGTTTGCACTCGAACATGTGGACAGCTCTGGAGCTGCCGTGAGTATCTCGAGTGATCTACAACGCTGTAAACTTGCGGATATGCCGTTGTTGTTCTGCCGTGCTGTGTTGCAAGCAAGAATGGCTCGGCCAATCGAAACCGCGATAAATCGTATCGCCACGACTTCCTGCTCGAGAGCGGTGCGTTCAATGTGCTGTCAGCTTGCGGGTGTGAGTGCGAATGCTTTGTCTTACTTTACATAGCGGCGAATGTGTCGAACTATTCAACAGATGCTGCCGCGTTGGCTTTAGCTTATCTGCTCCTCGCTGTCCGTATCCACGCCTTCGTCGTCGTCGATGCCGCTGTCAAGCAACAGCGAGAGCATTTCAAGCGCCTCGGCATCCCACGGCTGCGCGGCATCTTCGAGAGTCAGCGGCTCGGCGGCGGACAGACATCGTGCGAACCAAGCATCATCATCATCGTCATCACCGCTCTCGCTAGTACTGTGGCCGGTCTCGGAGAAAGCGAAGAGCCACGTGCTATCGTCCGGACTCGTGGGGCTCTGCGCCACCTCTGCTTGTCGTGTCTTGGGCGAACGAGTGAGTGGAGTGGAAGAGCTGAGGTCGTCGTAGATGCCATGCTGGTTGCGCAGGTGGCGGTTAAGGTTACCGATGGTGCTGAAGGTCCTGCCGCAGCCGCGAACGGGACAGAGCTGCACCGAGGTGCTGAAGTGGAACTTCATGTGCTTCTCGAGCTTGAGGCCGCTGGGGAACGTGCACGGGCAGCCGTCAACCGGGCATGCCAGTGGCTGCACGGGACCGTGCAGGCGGCGATGTCGCGACAGATTACCCGTGGTCGTGAACCGCTTGCCGCAAGACTTGACGGGGCACACGTACGGCTTTTGGCCCAAGTGAGTCTTCTCGTGCTCCATGAGCGTGTACTTGCGGTTGAACGCGCGAGCACAGTCTGGCTCGGAACACCGGAAGGGTGGGGTGCTGAGTGGGAGCGGACGGTGCTGGCGCTGCAGCAGCACATTGAGGCGCGCTACATCGAGCAGAGGGCGGGCGGTTTGCATGTTGGCTTGAAGCACAGTTGTTGGAGTGCTCGCTGGGCGGTGTTGGTAGTGCGGAGACCGAGAAATGTTTGAAAGTGAGGTGCAGCATTGCTCGTTTGCTTTTGTGAACACGTTCGCCAAGTGGCTTCAGGCGCAGCTGAAAGAAGAGGGCAGGTTCTTGTCCCATGTTTAGGGGGCAGGTGTCATACGTGTTCAGCTGGTCAGAGCTCGCGTGCTTGCTGCCTTGGCCACCTGGTCACCCACAGTGCCTGGCTGGGGTTGTGCGTGAGCCACAAAATATTCGGGTGGAGCTTCGCAGAGCGAGCAAATCCGCGCATGGCGCAGGAGAGCGGGTACTCTGAGTTGAAGCGGACAATGTAAACACAAACCAGAACGAAAGGTCGTGAAGTGACTCTGGCCAGAATTCGCCAATCGTGCAGGTTCAGACAGATAGTAAACAGGGTTTACTATCAAGCCACCCATGGTGCACATGTCTAGCAAACAGGATTATAGCTAATATAACGAGGTAATATCCAATTGAGTGATTGTCCACCCTTAAGTGTCCAACCATGAATATTCACAGCAATTTCATAAACTGGAACAGTACTTTTACTTCCAGCAGACCTCCCTCTACACGACTTCGACAGTCCTACTTGTACTTGTACTGCGCAGGACACAAACCAACAGTGTCAACCCAGTGCGCTGGAGCCCGTTGGAGCCGCAAAGCGTACCAGACCTCGAACCGATACCACCGAAGACGCCGTGTGCAACCAAGCCTTGACAACATGCTCGTGCTCGTGCTGATATCCTCGTCGGCCACACAAAAAAGTAGGATCTTCACAAGGTTGTGCGACACAAAACCCTTGCCTTGCCCGTCCCGGTTGATTGAATGCACACTCATTTTCGCGGATATGAGGCGCGCGATTGCCAGCTCCGAGCTGCATCGTTGACGATGCAGTACGATGTCGTTGTTGCTGCGGGACGTCTTCGAAAAAGATTGGCGACATGATCGGCGACATGATCGCCCGCCTTGCGCACGAGCGCGTTATGCGTTGTCTGAACCACAACAGCTACCAGTCGGTCGGTCGACCATCCAAGACATCGAATGTACTTGCATCAAGGCTCCGCTCTTCACCTCTCCAATACGAGTACTGGTACTATTCGAGAGAGTCACCGAGCTCGTCAACCATCTTGACTCAGCAAGACCCAGCAACAGTAGACAGCAAACCAACAAGCAAGCAAGTGACTGGAATAAGTTGCGAATACGAATGACAGTGTTGAAGACGTTGGGAGCCACGCTCCTCCCATCCAACATCACATCAGGGTGTTTGAGTAGCAGCCCACCAACTAATACAGTACTCGAACGTGACTCGAAATAAGCAACCAGACGTCGGTCCAAGATAACAAGCAGCTTGTACAAGTCTATCCCTGTGTAATGTTCTTGCCGGCGACGTTGTCCCCCGAAAGCGCATAGAGCTGATCAATCTGCTTCTTGAAGAATGTCTTCGCGTCACCACGCTTGAGTTTGAACGAGGGCGTGAGCAGCTCGTTCTCGACCGAGAAAAGCTCGTGGTGCAGGTAGATGCACCGCACGCGCTCGAAGCCAGCGAGCTTGGCTTTCACGCTGGCGTCATCGATCTCCTTCTGGATGAGCTTTTTGAGGGCGGGTTGGTCACACAACTCTTGCATTGAAGCGCTCGTGATTCCGTTCGCGGCTGCCATCTTCTTGAGCGAGAGCTCGTCCGGGACGACGATCGCGACAAGGTGGGAGTGAAAGCTGTCGCCAGTGACGAAGAGCTGAGCGATGGAACGACACGTCCCGAGCGCGATCTCGATCTTCTCCGGCGCCACGTACTCCCCCTGCGAAAGCTTGAAGATGTTATTCTTGCGGTCGATGATCTTGAGCTGACCTATCGGTGACCAGAGTCCGATATCGCCGGTGTGCAGCCAACCGTCCTCGTCGAACGCTTGGGCATCCTTGTCCGGCTGTTTGTAGTACCCCTTGAAGATCGATGTACCGCGAACGCAGATCTCGCCGCGACCGACGCACGCCAGTCGCTCGCTGCCGTGCTCTCTGTCCGTGACGCTGTAGTTCATATCAGGCACCGATGTGAGCTTGATCTCAACTGCCGTGTTCGGTCCGCCGATGTATCCAGCAGAGAGGTCCGACGTCGAGGTCGATGTCGCCCCTGCACAGGTCTCGGTCTGTCCGTAGCCCTCAGCGACGTGCAGCATGAATGCGACCCGGCAGAAGTTGATCACATCCGGCGATAGCGGCGCCGAGCCGGAGAAGATGGCTTGGCAGCGGTCGAACCCGACCGACTCGGTGATCTTCTGGAAGAATAGGCGATCCCAGAACGTGTGATGCAGCGAGCCGAACTTCTTCAGACGCTTGATTTTGATCGACAGCGCAGTCGAGAACAGGTACGACGGCAGCTTTGGCGCCGCCGCCATCTTCGCCATGACCAGGTCGTAGATGCGGTTGAGCAGCCGCGGCACGCCGCAGAATATCGTGGGACGCAGCGCGCGGATGTCGTCGATGATCTTTAGCGGGTTACCCTGCGAGAACCCGATGCGACCGCCGTGGTGGTACACGCTGACCTGTGACGCGCGCTCGTAGATGTGCGCTAGCGGCAGGTAGCAGAGATGCACGGTGTCGGTGGAGAATCTGAGGTTGGACGCCTCGAGGAAGTCGAGTGTGCCGGCGCAGCTCGACATGAAGTTGCTGTGCGTGAGTACGACCCCCTTGGGGTCTCCAGTCGTGCCGCTTGTGTACATGATGGTTGCGACGTTGCTCAGAGTCGGTGGTTCTGGCGGCCGCGGGTTCTGAGCCCCCTCATTCTCGATGTCGATGCAATGGAAGATGCTGAACCCCACGGCTTTCGCCTCGGCCTCGACCGCGTCGTCGCCACCTCCGCATATGACGATGTTGCGTAGATGTGGGCATTTGGGCTGGAGCTGCAGCAGTGACATTGAGGGAGACGAGAGACGCGTCAGTAGCTGGTCAGGTCGCAGAGCGCGGATCATATAAGCAAAAAAGAATGAACTGCTGAAGCTGCTCCGCAGTCCCCCCGCAGCTGAGACGCTGATCAGCCGTACCTGCGTCAGCTTCTTGAGCTCAGCGGTTGTACAGACAACCGTCGCGAGCTCGGTCTGGTTCAAAATGTACTCCGTCGAGTCGGATCCGAGTGTGTCGTAGAGCGCGACGACCACGGCGGCGAACGAGTACGCCGCTTGCTCCGCGACGACCCAGTCAATGGAGTTCTTCATGTAGATCGCGACCATTCGGTACGCGCCGTCGTCGACAAAGGACAGCAGGTCGCAGCGCATCATCCCGGCGCCGACGTTCGAGATGCGTACGGCCACCTCGCCGTACGTGAGCCAGACGTAGTCCTTTGCCTCGCCGTTCTCGATCGGGCGGCGACCCAAGCACGGGAGGTCCTTGAACTGCTCGCTCGCGGCGTTAAAGTTGTGGAAAGAGCTCTCGCACAGCGCCTGCGTGAGTCCGGCGAGCGGGTCCGCTGGGTTGCTCGGGTCTTCGGGAATCGGAACCCTCGTCGGGCAGAGTGACCGGTGCACTGGGCCGTGTCCTTCTCTCTCCGCGCCTGGGAGCACGCGCGAGAACGCAAGCGGCGCCGTCGTCATCACGTCTGTCCGACCTGCTCGCCTCTCGTGAGCCTTCCCCGCCCTCGCGTTTAAAGAGCGCTGCGAGGACAGGAGAGGTGTGACGAGTCGAGAGCAAGCGCGAGCGGGGCACGAGATCAAAGGACGGGAACGAAAATACGATGCGATACTGCGAAAGAGGCTGGCGGGTGCCCACAAGGCCGCTCGGAAGACACCGAGCGCGGTGCTGAAAGGGAGACAACGAAGGCAGCGCTGATCCTGCAACATGGCTCTATTCGGTCGCTTCTATCGTATCTGCCGCTCGGGATGGAACCGCATTGGTGATGCACGCTGGCGGCTTGGACTGTGCGAGGCGATGTCGTCAGCTCTTGCTCGGCTTCTTCTCCTTCGAGTCGATGGACATTGTGATCGGCCCGTCGTTCACCTGCATCCGAGCACAGGAACCAGTCAGTCCAGTCACCCAGGACGTCAATGAAGGAGAGCGACCTTCGTCGTAACCACATCGAAGGAGCTAGCGAGCCAGCCAAACTTCAAGAAGGCGACCCACCAGCGAGACCTCCATGTACGCGCCGAAGACGCCCTCGGCCACCTTCTCGGGCGAGTACGCGGCGCGCACGCGGTCGCAGAACCTGTCGAAAAGCGCCTTCGCCGGCTCCGGCGCCACTGCGTAGCAGCACAGTCGCGCGCACATTTGCGCATTTGTGATCAGGTCGGTAACGAGCAACGACGACCCGCAGCCGCAGTCAAACTGATCGAGGCGCGAGTGAGTCTCTCGGCGTACTCGCGAGGTGGAAGTCGGGCTTGTTGCCGGAGAAGTAGCCGTGAAGCGTGAACTGGCTGACGAGCAGCACTTCGTAGCCGTTCGAGTGCACGGACGTCTTCCACGGTGTGTCCCTGGCGTCGGGCCACAGGCGGCAGTTCTGGTACCGTGCGCGTGCACGCATGTGATCGAGAGTCAGCGAGGAAGCGCGAGGAAAAGCGAGGGTTGATACTTGTGGCGCTGCACTGCGTGAACTGCCCGCACCAGCAGGCGGCGGCAGCAGAATTCGGCGTCCTCCTCTGTGTCGTCACGCGCAACGCCGACGAGACACAGCAGCCCGCGCCCGATGTGCCCGACCACCTCGCCTTCCACGCGCACGCTGGCGCTCGTCACGCGTTGGAGGACAACCCGCATTTTCAAAGTATCATGATACCATCCCAAAACTCAGTTGGTACTCACCAACAGCCAGCCGATTTGATTTGGACGCAATACATGTGGCGGTGCGCGAACGTCTCGCTGAGGCATGGCGGTCAGCGCCATGGCACGGCCCTGCGGCGTCGGCTGTCGGTGACGGGGCCGCCGCCCGCCGAACGCCGCGTGGAGGCCGTCTACCAGAAGAAGACGCCGCTGGAGCACGTGCTGCTGCGCCCGGGCATGTACATCGGGTCCGTCGAGCCGGCGCGCGACACGATGTGGGTCCTGCCGGACGAGAGCTTCGCGGCGGCCAGCAACGCGCCCGAGAGCTCGCCGCGCGTGCGCCAGCAGACCGTCGAGTACGTGCCTGCGCTCTACAAGATCTTTGACGAGATCGTGGTGAACGCGGTGGACAACAAGACGCGCGACGCGAGCATGCGCCACCTCGACGTGGTCGTGGACGTCGGCAGCAAGGCGAATGGCTTCGCGCCTTGGATCTCCGTGCGCAACGACGGCCGCGGCATCCCCGTGCAGCTGCACGCGACCGAGAACGTGTACGTGCCGGAGCTCGTGCTCGGGCACCTGCTCACGGGCTCCAACTTTGACGACTCGAGCGCGCGGCTCACGGGTGGCCGCCACGGCTACGGCGCCAAGCTCACGAACATCTTCAGCCGCGAGTTCGTCGTCGAGACGGGCGACTCGGCCTCGGGGCTGCGCTACAAGCAGGTCTGGCGCAACAACATGCGCGAGCGCGGCGAGCCGGAGATCGCGCCGCTCGCGCCGGGCGAGAAGGACTTCACGCGCGTGTCGTTCTCGCCGGACCTGCCCAAGTTCGGCCTTGAAAGGCTCACGCCCGGCATGGTGCGCGTGCTGCGCAAGCGCGTGTTCGACGTCGCGGGCTGCCTCTCGGACGTGGACGTCACGCTCAACGGCAAGCAGCTCCCAATCTCGGGCTTTGAGTCGTACATCAAGGCGTTTCGGCACTCGACGACGCTGTCGTCGCCGTCGGGAGACGACAACGCGGCGAGAGCGGCGGCGACAGCCTCGGTGCCGGCACTTGCTGCCACTGGCGACGCCGATAGCGACGAGAGCGGCGGCGACGTGTCCGCGGGCGTCGACTACATCTACTCGCGCGTGAACAAGCGCTGGCAGGTCGGCGTGCTGCCGTCCGACATTGGCTTTGTGCAGGTGAGCTTCGTGAACGGCATGTCGGCGCTGCGCGGCGGCACGCACGTCAACTACGTGGCCGACCAGCTCTGCCGCCGGATCGCCGAGCACGTGAACAAGAAGCACGCCGAGCTGAGCGTGAGCCCCGCGATGGTGAAGCCACACCTCGCGCTCTTCATCAACTGCATGATCGAGAACCCGACGTTCGACTCGCAGATGAAGGAGTTCATGTCGTCGCGGCCAGCGACGTACGGCTCGACGTGCATCCTCTCGGAGCGCCTCTCGAAGCTCGTGATCAGCAACGCCGGCATCGTCGAGCGCGTCGTGGACGCCGCCAGGTCCAAGCAGCGCGCCGCGCTCATGAAGAAAGTGTCGTCGCCGCGCTCGCGCTCGAGCGTGAACGTGCCCAAGCTCGAGGACGCGAACCTCGCGGGCAGCGCGCGCTCGAGCGAGTGCGCGCTGATCCTGACCGAGGGCGACTCAGCCAAGGCGCTCGCGGTCGCGGGCCTCGCGGTCGTCGGGCGCGACAAGTTCGGCGTCTTCCCGCTGCGCGGCAAGTTCCTGAACGTGCGCGACGCGACGGTCGCGCAGCTCGCGAACAACGCCGAGTTCGCGCACCTGTGCACGATCCTCGGGCTCAAGATGGACGAGGCGTACGACACGCCGGCGAAGCGCGAGCAGCTGCGGTACGGCAAGGTCGTGATCATGACGGACCAGGACCACGACGGGTCGCACATCAAGGGCCTGCTCTTCAACCTCTTCCACACGTTCTGGCCGGCGCTGCTCGAAGGCGGTGGCTTCGTGAGCGAGTTCATCACGCCGATCATCAAGGCCACGCCGCGCAAGGGCGCCAAGAAGGCCGAGCACACGCTGAGCTTCTTCAGCCTGCCCGAGTACTTTGCGTGGAAGCGCGGCCTGTCCGCGGACGAGCTCAAGCAGTTCGCGGTCAAGTACTACAAGGGGCTCGGCACGAGCACGAGCGCGGAGGGGCGGGAGTACTTCCAGGACCTCGCCAAGCACGTCGTGGACTTCACGTGGTCGGGCGACCAGGACGGCGACGCGCTCGACATGGTGTTCAGCAAAGCGCGCGCGGGCGACCGCAAGGCGTGGCTGCTGAACGAGTACTCGCCCGCGGCGTTCCTCGACACGAGCCGCGGCGCGGTCTCGTACCGCGACTTTGTCAACAAGGAGCTGATCCAGTTCTCCCACGCCGACAACGCGCGCTCGCTGCCGTCGGTCGTCGACGGGCTCAAGGTTTCGCAGCGCAAGGTGCTCTTCGCGTGCCTCAAGCGCAAGCTCACGAAGGAGGTCAAGGTCGCGCAGCTCGCCGGCTACTGCAGCGAGCACACCGCGTACCACCACGGCGAGGCGTCGCTCCACTCGACGATTGTCAACATGGCGCAGGACTTTGTCGGCGCGAACAACCTGCCGCTGCTGTACCCGTCCGGGCAGTTTGGCACGCGGCTGCAAGGCGGCAAGGACGCGGCGAGCCCGCGCTATATCTTCACGCTGCTGCAGAAGCACACGCGCCTGGTCTTCCCCGAGGACGACGACGCGCTGCTCGAGTACGTGAACGACGACGGCTTCCCGGTCGAGCCCGTGCACTACGTACCGATCCTCCCGATGCTGCTCGTGAACGGCTCGGAGGGGATCGGCACGGGCTGGTCCACGTCGGTGCCGAACTACCACCCGATTGAGGTGATCGACAATCTCGTGCGGCTGCTGGACGCGACGGAGCAGGGGACGGCGGCCGGGGGCGGCGGCGGCGTCCGCCCCGAGGACGTGGCGCTCGCGCCCATGACGCCGTGGTTCAAGGGCTTCCGGGGCACGATCGTCCAGACCGGCGACCAGTCGTTCACGTCGCGCGGGATCGTGACGCGCGTGAACTCGACGACGCTGCGCATCACGGAGCTGCCAGTCGGCCGGTGGGTGGAGGACTACAAGAAGGTGCTGTGGGACCTCGTGGGCAAGAAGGCGATCCGGTCGTTCTCGGAGCACCACACGGAGCGCGACGTGCGCTTCGACGTGACGCTCTCCCGCCAGGACCTCGCGAAGTTCGCAGGCGAAGACAGCGGCGACAGCAGCGACGCACTCGTCAAGCTGCTCAAGCTTGAGTCGAGCGTCAGCACGAGCAACATGCACGCATTCGACGGCAGCGGCAAGCTGGCGCGCTACGAGTCGAGCGAGGACGTGCTGCGCGCGTTCTTCGACATCCGCCTGCGCGTATACGCGGCGCGCAAGGCGTTTTTGGAGACGAAGCAGGCGCGGGACGTTGCGAAGCTGGGCAACCGGATCCGGTTCGTCGAGCAGGTGTCGGACGGCGCGCTCCAGCAGGTGCTGAAGGAGCGGCTGCCGAAGACACAGCTCGAGGCGCTGCTGCGCGAGCACGGCTTTGCGCCGGCGTCGGCGTTCCGGGACGACGGGGAGGAAGCGAGCGGGCTGAAACAGGGGGAGTCGCTGGTTGAAGAGGACGAGGAGGCGGAGGAGCCCAGCAGCAACAGCACCAGCAGCAGTGGCGAGTTCGACTACCTGCTCAACACGCCGCTGCTGAGCTTCAGCAAGGAGCACGTCGAGCGCCTGCAGAAGGAGCACGCGCTCAAGGCGGAGCGTCTGGAGCAGCTGCGCGCGCAGAGCCCCGCACAGGTGTGGCGCAGCGAGCTGCAGGCGCTGCGCACGGTGCTCCTGCACGACAAGGACTACTCGACCAGCCGCGGGTCTTAACGTGATGGCAGGAGTCGACTCGGAAGAGAGTGCGCTCTGGATAGATAGAGAGGGCAATAGAGAGATGAACCTCGTTGATTCTCCATCTCTTGATTGTTCCTTGAGTGGATTTCTTCCAGGTAATTACTTACTAATTAGTACTAATTAGTCCTAAAAAAGGGTAAAAACATTTTCGAGAGGTTTTGATGGATCAGAATATTTCACACAAAGATGAAAGATACACAGCTCACACTCAAAGACGACCTCCCTCTCTCAAAGTCACGCCTGTTGCTCAGCACAGGAGCACAAGCCGTCGCCGCTACTGCATCAAGAGCCAGTCGCTAGTTCATCACCGCACTTTGTCTCTCTCAAGCAGCGGTAGCATTGATTTGCTCGCGTGTGTGCTAGACGTCGCGGCACCAGCAGCAGTTCACTCGCGCTCCAGACCGTGTCACTCGAGGTGGGTTTAAGAGTGAGTATACCGACAAACCTTTGGCAAAAGGCACACCCCACAAACAAGACCTGCCTAAAGACATTTACATATAAGCTTACGAAGGTCTCGAAATTTACCAGCATAAAGATTGACGCGGCGGGAGTTGAACCCACATCCATCCGCACAAAATCGCAGTGCCCTTACCACTGAGCTACGCGCCCTGCGATGCAATGGCCTAGGTGGGGCGGCTTGAACGCGTGGATGAGGTACACCCCTTCGACCAGCGGCTCGGGCGTGCTCCAGACTAACGATACGACCGCGAAAGGCCTACGCCATTACCCTTGAACCAGTTCTTCGCGAAGGTGTCGAAATCGACCGTCCACCCAGCCTTCGGTACCTCCTCGCTCAGGAACCTCACGAGTTGGCCGTACTTCAGCCCTCCGAAGCGCTTCTGCTCGGTGTCAGCGATCCGAGCCAAGTATTGCGCCGCCAGTTTCTCCAGCTTCCGCAACGTACTCACCGGGAACTCAAGCAGCTCGACCGCCATCGACACTGCGTGCAGCGCGCAGTCGTCCGTCGGGCTGTCTGCTATCAGACAAATCGACGGAAGATCAGATGACACGAACTGGCCGTACGGGACGTGCGGTGAGGGACGTTCGGCCAGGTACCAGTCTTACGCCTTGACCAGTTCAGCTGACGATGAGAGCTCCGATCGCGGCAGCCACTCGCTCGACAGGTCAACCCACTGGACGAGATATTCGAGCGCGCCGGACCGCCCTCGGCGTCGCAGGATACGGTTGACGACGAATTCTTCGCCCTCAGTGTCGTCGCCGTCACCCTTGGACTCTTCCTCCACCAGCATTGCACAGCCACGGAGTCTCCTCCGCTTGCTTGGGCGCTCGCCATCGTCCACGAGCCCGGCCGCTACCAACGCGTCAACCATGGCTGCGTCCGAGGCCGCTCGAATCGGTCTTGTGCCCCCAGACACCCCTGGAACGAGCTCATGCGACGGCACCATAGCCCCGACTCGAACGACTCCGTCTGCATCCGCGGAATCAGCGTCGACAACTGCCTCACTCGAGACCTCGACAGGCGGCCATCTTGGCGAAGAAGGCACGAGACAGCCCAGCGATGGGACGGGTGACAACTCACACGAAGCACGGGGCGAGTCGACGGACACGTGCGCTGAAGTCGGTGACGTCATGGGGCTGCACGGCGACGTGGTGGTCCGCCGCGCTGACGGCGACGTGGCGGTCGGCGGCGCTGATGGCGACTGGAACTCCTCGACACCCACACTCGCACTCGGCACGCGGTCCCTCGATGCAGACAGGGCACTGGGCGATGCAGTGGGTGTCGACGGGGGGCGCTTCCGCACATTGCGCTCGCGTCGACTGCTTCG
>SMMQ01003056.1:22953-48175 GCA_008271595.1 [Pythium] brassicae (nom. inval.) | reverse complement strand
CCCCTTTCTCACGGCAGAATTGGGGGGGGGGGGTCGACGTGCACTGAACTCACACTTTATGCGCTCAAGATGCTGAACCGATCGTGGTGACCCTGCCGGCATTCTACCGAGGTTCCCCCAGATTTGCTCTACCATTCCGTCGCAGTTACCGGAACTCGCCAACTGCCTACTGAACCACGCAACCGCATAACGACTACCAGTCTGACTACAACGCAGTATGCAATGCCGACTACCACTCCGACTACCTGTCTGACTCACATTCCGACTACCACGCCGTCTACCAGCACACACACAACTGACATATATCGATCCGGGGACCACTCGACCTCCCAACACACACCAAACCAGACGAGCCATACACACACAACAACAACAACAAGTCGGCAACTCGCGAACCTGACACCAACCGGAACAAAAAACTAGAAAAAACAGCTGAAAGCCAGACGAATAGCCATCTGTATAGTAACCATCTGTTGCACGGCAGATTGAGAAGCCACTCAGTCTATTTCAACGTAAAAGACGTACTTTCAACTGAGCGACGCGCCCAAAGGCTCGCTTTTGTTGTGTTGAACAATTCATGCTTCTATCATTCAGTTACTCGTTGATATCTGCGCCGACATCCTCGACGAGAGCAAGCGTGCGCAACGACGACACGAGAACGTCGACTCGATCGTCTCGCCGCGCTGTATCGTCTGCTTGAGCCTCTCTGTCGATGAGCCTCATGAAGCCGTTGCTGATCGTCGCCGCCGACAACATAGTCCAGCTTGCGTGAAGCCACTAGATCACTGTCGATCGCGCCGGCGCGGCAAGCTTGAACACGACACCATGATCTCCCTCGTTATGAGCTCGAACTTGCGCCTCCATGCCGCCCACCCACGCGCTGCACATGTGCTGCTTGAGCGGCTTCATCCACGAAATGCCTGCCGGCTGGCAGACAGAGGTGTAGTCCGCAGACACCTTCAGCAGCACGACATTTATGAGCGACGCGTACTCCTTCACCTCCTGCATCCAGTGTCCGCTGAAGTCGTCCCACAGCAGAAGCACAGGGTCGCACAGCGAGGCTCGCGAGGCACAGTGCACACGTAGAAACGGAAGAAAGAAAGAGAGAGAGAGAGAGAGGAGTTCCACCAGCCCTTGCTGTTGCAATGCACGTGTATTCTTGTCTCCCTCGTCAGCTCTTGCACCTCTCTTCACACGCCGCGACCGAAGCTGTGCTGATGCTCGTCGTTGTGCGCCTGTGTCGCCGGAATCGTCGACGCCCGCTGCTTGAGCACCGCGACTGGAGCGAGCTTGTTGCCGTCTGCTTCCGCTGCCAACATCACGCTCAAGCGCATCTTCTCCGCGCCGCTGTTGCGAACCCAGACAGCCCTCTCGCCCTTGCCGCTGATCGTCGTCGTCGGCAGGTACTCGTAGTTGACGGCTGTCTGATCGGCGTTGTACACGACGACGCAGCCGTGGCGCGCAGCAGTCTCGCGCACGATCGCCGAGAACTCGAGTGCCACACGCAGCGCGTCGTCTGGAGCGCGCTGCCCGACGCGGGTTCGCCGACGCAGCGACAGGCGACGCTGCTCGAGAAAGCGCTGCCTCCAACTCCACGATGCTGCGAAAGTCTCGCGCGGGAAGCCGTACGCCGTCGCCATCTCGCTCGCGCCTCCATGCTGAGCATCATCGGCGACACGGGAAGCCCTTACGCGCACACGGCGTTCACCCAACGCACGATCTGCTCCTCTGCCTCGGCTGGCAGTGAAGTCGATAGCCCATCCTCGCGACGCCTGCGCTCGCCACCCTTGCCCTTGTCGGCGCGCTCCTTGATCTCGTCGGTTGCGCCACCCACTTATATACCTGGCGGCGGCGGCTCTCGACTTGCGCAGACATGAGAGCAGGGTAGAGCTCACGGAGAGCAGCAGCCATGCCGAGTCGCTCGACCGTCTTGATCGCGTGCAGCTTCTGGGCGAGAGAGACAGAGGTGCGCTTGAACTGCTGCATCGCCCGCGTCGTGCCCTTGATAGGCTTCCGCCCTTTCGGATGCGCCATCTTCGGTTTTGGTGTGTTGTCAATGCCGTCTCTCCTACGGCGAGCTCGAATCGAGTGATGTGAGGGCGATGAGTCACTATTGGTAATTTTTTGTGCCAGATTGACTTGATTTGTAATAATCGCGCGGGAATTTACGCACTGTGCATTATGTCAAAGGTTTCGTACTTATAAAACACACATACTGAAACAAAGTGTGCCTTATGTGAAAACCATGTCTTATGCCGAAGGTTTGTCGGTATGTCGCGACGGTACGAATGAGTGATATGTCTGCTTGAGTGACAGATTCCCTGAAGTGACAGGGTACGTCATCACCATTCTGGAGGCACGCCCCGCCAGCAGCATCGAGCTCATTGCTCTACGCTGATGCCCTACGCCTTGCTACTGTTGTTGCTGCGTTGGAGCAGCCACGCGCCCTCGACCTGCACGGCGCGCTGGTCGTCCAAGCGAGCTGCGTGGCACTCAATCAAGCTCATGCACACTTACCAGTAACTCGATCGAACGATACCTCCGCCGCCACGAATTCGACAGCGGCGGCGACAGCGAGTAGTACGAGCAGGACACTGCGCCACCACCCTCGCGGAAGTTGGCGACCCGCGACTAACGGAGTCGCCATCGCTCTCACCGAGACCGGGATGTCTTGACGTGACTTGACTGGGGGGACAGCGAGCGAGACTCGTAGTGTGACCCCCGCGTGAGTCGGGTCGCCACTCATTTTCAATCTGACCACGAGTTTCGAACCCATGGCGATCGTTCAAAGTCATGCAATACAGACAACGACGAATGCCCACCAGTCAACTCAAACTTCAAGCGCATAGTGTAGTGAAATTGTTCAGTGGAGACAAGAAAAGAGCAGTATCAGGTCGCCCATCTCAACCAATAGGCAACACTCGCAAAACTCGCAAAAAGTGTGTCTTCTGTGGCCGGGGTACTGGCTTATTGAACTGCACCCCATATAAAAACCTCTTTGAACCTATCCCCTGGCTGACGCCAATTCGTACGTAGCAGAAAACTCGATACTGTCCCATACCGTCACCGTTCCGTCAACAAGGCAGGTCCGAACCCATTCCGACAGCTAGGATTGAGAAGGGGTGTTTGACAAGAAAAATGAATTCTGGAGCGTGTTGCGTTCTCCACTTTCTAAACGGAGGTCGCTGGGCCCGCCTACGCAGAGCACGGGGGCCCCGCCCTCTCTTCGTTCACTGCGTTCGCTTGGGGGCGCCGCCTGCGGCGGCTGGCCCACCCCGTGTCTGCTGCGGCTACGCGACCTCCGTTTCCTCGCTATATTTGTTTTTGGTAGTGTGGACCACATTAAATTAGGTCACTATTTCTTTGTATTCGGACGATCCTAATTGTCGGAATAGTGAGTATATTCCTCCATATCAAACGCTTCTTATATATTGGTTTTGAGCAGAAAAAAATAACGATAAGCAGTACCGTGAACCAGTGTACTTAGCGCCATGTCACTCTAAGTGACGAAAAGAAGTAACGATAGAGAAGAAGTGGAAAAAAACCCTCACAGTTCTTGCACACCTCTTCGCTTGCGTTTCATGTGTGCCACACGAACCGATACATGTGGAACAAAAATTACCTGACCTCCACAAACACATACGGGGAGGCATTTTGATTAGAGGCGAGGTCGACAATTTCCATCCTCTAAAAGAATTTCCACCCTCTACAAGACGGTACCCCGGCCGCAACGAGCCAAAGCGAGGTCGACAATTGTTATGCATATTTTCAGATGTTGTTGAGCTTTGTCAATGTTGATGTTTTTTTTCGAAATCAAATGTCCATCAACAAGCAGAGCAGGTTAATTATAGAAAATCGGGTTATTTGCGATAAAAGTGGGTCTTCGTTTCAAGAACAAATTTATATAGTTGATCTCATTTAACACCCAGTCTCTGACTCAAGGAGGCCAAAAATTTCCGACGAAAAAAACACCATCAGTTCTTGTCCAATCGAGACGGAAATTTGAGTGGTGGTGCTACTGATGATGGAGGCACAGATGCACCTGGTTGCAATCTCGATGAAGCATCCAGAGAGGCAGTAATTGAATATTACGGTTTCTCTGAATCTCGAAAATTACCATTTTTTGGCATCTGTAAGTACAAAAATACACATTATTGGAGTCTGTAACCTGGTTCACCGTATTCACCGTTATGTAAGGGCCATGCTATACGGCTTGCTCGGTTCTGTCTTTTGAACTGTATCTGCGAATGAACATGAAAAGAAGCTTGTTCGTCCTGGATGCTATATTTTGCAGGATGGTGAGATATTATCTGAATTTCCTGTAACATTTTGACCATATAGTGCATTATCGTCAAGTTTTGTGCCAAAATTCCAACAATCTCGATGCTCCACCAAAGTTATATGTTTTTGAAATCGTCATAGCTCATTCGCGTCAGAAAGAAAATGTGTTTGGATGGTCCTGATTGCAACTCAAAGAGCTTCCAGATGAATGTCTAACATCGCTGATCCGAGACATATTCAAAAAGTTTTTCACATTTAAAAACATTGTATGGGGCTTCGCCTCCTTCATTCAGAGACTGGGTGTTAATTCGAAATTACCACTAATTACAAAGATAATTATTTAAAAAAGTTAAAAAAAGAGGTAAGTTATAAAACCACCGGAATCGTTCCTCCAGCAGTGTGGTGGTAACACCGTCTTGACCTGGCTGAGAGCCAATCTTTGTTAAGTGGTGACACGCTCGTTGGCCGAGTCCAGACCAATACACGACGAATCGATGGTTTGGGAGTCCCGACTAACCCTTCTAGTCCCTTATGCTGTATTATCCAGCACGTTTTTTTTGCAGGTTTTTATTGACCTAAAGGTCGGCCAACGCTTCAAATCCGCTTCAGAAAATTTGTATGAGTGTTTTTGCGAGGGAGAAGATGAGCTTCCCCGTCCATGTCAGGGTTATGGGCATCAGATTCTTCTGTCTATCAAGTGGTAGAGCCCCCCCCCCCCTTTAGCAAACCCCAACTATCCGCTTCCTGCCTCGCTGCACATCTTTCAAAAGCGAACGTGGAGGACAACGAGCGCCTGTCCAAGCCAAATGAACAGAGAATTCAAAGTGCTCTTGCATGAGCTATGCAAGGTCTGGTGGAAAGCGAAGAAGCCAACGGGGCTTGGCGTCGACAATCGCTATGTGATATAGTGACCCCTCAAAAACAAAAGCC
Organism: [Pythium] brassicae (nom. inval.); assembly: GCA_008271595.1. Classification (NCBI taxonomy): domain Eukaryota; phylum Oomycota; class Peronosporomycetes; order Pythiales; family Pythiaceae; genus Globisporangium; species [Pythium] brassicae (nom. inval.). Next base: position 42,964 of record SMMQ01003056.1, on the reverse strand, counting down.
TGGTCACTGAGTCGAGGTAGAGAGAGAAGCGGTCCAACGGAGCGGTGATGGGCGACGGAGACGAGGAATCAGCGAAGGAATCCGAAGGGGAGAAGCCAACGCCAACTTATCAGCAAAGCCGTAACCTGGGCCTCGCATCAGCGGATCAGCCCGTATGAGCGGGTCGACCAGCTTCAGCGGATCGACTCGTATCATCGGAATGACTCATATCAGCGAGTCGGCAGCTCGACACTTGAAGCCCTGCGCGTGGAACCCACTAGAGGCAGAAGCCCAGCAGTTGCGCACCGCTAGAACGGAAGTCATGACCCTGTTCCAGCGAAGCGCGCTTGGAGCCTACTCTTCAGTGGATCAGGCCCAGGAACGAAGCTCACGGCTGATACGCCTCCGCCAAAGACCTGCAGCAAGACCGCATCAGCGGAACGACGTTGGAGGTCCATCGCCAGCACAGAAGTGTTCAAGCCCTACCGCCGATGAGCCGCCAACAGACGGCTCTCGACCATGCTGTGTTAGCGAAGGGAGGATGAAGATCCTGTGTCAGCGGAACGAGCGCCGAAGCCTCATCGCTGGAATGTCCCCGCTGAAGATCTCCAGCGACGCAGTATCAGCAAGCTTGTTGAAATCCCGCAAAGAGCAAGTTCAGCTTACGTTCGAGAAACCTTTGAGGAACAGTCAGCGAGCCGGTCACAAATCATCAGAGGTGTTCGCGTCACGGCTCCATGCGTGAAAAGTGTTTGCGTCACGGCTCCATGGGGGAAGACTAGCGAAGAGGATTACGTGTCAGCGGTGTAAACGGTGTATGCGCAACCCGGACTCGAGGTCAGAAAACTCCAACGAAGCCTAGAGAAACCAGGAGAAGGCTGGAGAACTTCGTGGTGGCTAGCGATGCCGCCTGCCGAGATGGTGACTTTATTTGATCTTTGTATGTGTGCATATTTAAGCTACAACTAACACCACTCATGAATTCCCCCACAAGCACGCAAGTGTAACGCCACCAGCACCTAGGGTGCAGACATAATGCGATATGCTTGTGTGGGCAGCGTGCCCTCAGTTGCGGCGTCCGCTAGGTTGAGCTCCGGCTCTGGCACGCCAACTGTGGTTATCCTTTCATTTACAACGACGTCGAGCTGATCTGGCGCCTCCATAGTGAATCTCATATGTTTTTTTCGTGCCTATCGCTTTGGCTGTTGGAGAATGGCGCCCTCTCACTGGATGATTTTCGGAAACCGGAAAATGTTTTTTTCTTTCTTGTTTTTTGTATTAGCATGCGTTCCGATTCCGACTTTTCTTTTTTCGAGGGATCCAGAATCGGAATGCATGCTGCATACAAAAATCAAGGGAAAGGAAAAACCAATTTCCGGAATCTCATATTAACTTCGGACTTCTAAGTTAATATGGCATACTTTCCAGAATCTCATGTATTATCTTTGGACCTCTAAGTTTATATATGGCGTCTTTAATTATACACATCAAGACGAACCGATCGTAGAATAGAGTCGATTAATGACCAGTGGTGTGTGGCAGTGGCGTTATGCATCGATCCACCAGTAGGACTTTTAGAAAAATCATTACCATTGTATATTTTTTGTGCGGAACCAGAAAAGTTTCTCACCAAATATCACGAAAACAGAGCGATTTTGATCACGCTTAAAATGTTTACACGCGAAGAAGGTACCGATTTTGTGTTGAGAGAGGAGGCCTTCAGTTGGAGTGATTGTCCATTGGGCACGATTTTCGCAAAGTCGAAATCGCTGTTGTTTTCCGATACAAAGTTGTATCAGGGTTACAACAGGGACGTCGAGAAAATCGACAAGCCAATTTGCTATCATTTTCCAAGCCATTTCGGGAACCGATCAGTGAGTGCAATCGGTGTTGAACACACTGACTGATCAGTGTTGGACACACAGACTGGTCGGTGTTTGTGATACTGACTGTTTAACACCCAATGTGTACTCAAGCAATACCGAACAGGTGAGCAACTGGGGTGGTCTCAATTGCTACGATGCTCGCATCACCATTGAGAACACACACTTCAATTATGCATTAGAGAGCGAGCTGACGGCGGCTGCGACACGTATCCTCGTAGATCCTTCTACATCGCGTTCAGGTTCATGCACAAGTACCTGTAGCGCAGGAACACGGTGCCGTGTCCCTTGGATGGGTCCCATGCCCCTGGATTCAAACCCTTAGCCATGCACTCGAGAAACCACAGCACATACACACCGCAGTTGTAGCCGTCCACCTGTAGCGGAAAGGTGCCCGTTGCTCGGAACGAGTAGCGTCTTGGGCTCGGCGGCGCTGGAAGTCGCGGCAGAATGTCCTTCTTGACCATTGCTCGCACTGGCGCCTCCCTGTCCGATCCGTGCATTGGGTCGTACACAACGACCGCCCCCGTCGATGCGTCAATCACCACGCCGGACCAGTGGATGAGGTTGATGTTCACAGCGAAGATCGCCTTGGTGACTGGCACTGACGGGTCGGTGCGCACAGACTGGGTTGGCGCGGTCGCTTGAGCAGAGATCTTCCGCTTCCCCATGGCTGAGAAAGCTGCACAGGCACCCAGAACATCAGTGTGGACGGCTGGCATAATCACGAAGTCCAGAGGGATGAACACAACGTCATCGCGCTGCATCGCGATGATCTCGGTCGTCCGCGCGAGGCATGGGTCCGTCAGCCACGTCTTGTACGTGAACTTCTCCAACTCCTTTGACGACAGGCGCAGCGGCATCAGGTTCAGCCGCTCCACGATGACTGCAGGATCCACGGTTTTGTAACTCTCCAGGTAGTCTGGCACAGCCAGATCCGGAAAGCTGCAGCCCTCCACCTACACAATCGCGACCATCACAACCTTGAGACCCGTCTTCATGTCGATCCACGTCCTCATAGCTCTGATTGTCGCGTGGGAATCAGCTCGACCGTTCACCGCCGCTACCAAGTCCCAGCACATTACGCTCGGGTGGTCGCCGTATTGGTTGCGTCGCTCGTTCACGAATCTTGCCATTGAGACGTCGCAGCGTGAGAGGAGCTTGAGGTCGAGCAGGAACGACACCGTAGTTATGTCGTCGTCCGCCCTCTCCGACATCAAGCGCACAATGATCTCGCCGCGGCACTCGTCTTGGACAGCCACTCGCTCGTCGAACCGCTTGAACTCGCAAAAGCGAGCATCGGAAGCGATGAGATTCTGCATCTCGACCATGCTGAACGTACACTGGGGTTCGTGGCCCCAACTACCACCATTTATCGCCTGGTTCTTCTTGTTCGTCTTCTGTGTCTGTGTCTTGCTGGTCTTCGGCTGCCCGCGCGAGGGTGCCGCAGTCGAGAGCGGAACATCGTCGTTCGTTGTCTCCTGTCCCGACTCGAAAGGCGGGACGGATGCAGAAGCCGTTTGTTCTTTGCCATCGGCCGGGTTTTGTTTGCGTGCTTCGTCGTCGTCGGTCTCCCCCACTTGGTGCTCACCATCTGTAGAAGACGTTGGCGGAGCTGGAGAAGCTGTGTAGCTGTACACGCGGCACAAGTAGCTATGTGGATGAGGCACCGACCAGTCAGTGTTAGCGGCTTGTTCACTACTTGCTCCGTGTCCTTGACCGTGTTGTGCAGTGATCGATCAACTGTCTCGACGTCAGCTCCATTAGCGCCATTGTCGTTCGCCTCCTCGTCGCCGAGTGGCGCTTCGTAGATACCAGGTACGTTGGCGCTGGTGACCTGGTCCGCCGATTGGCGAACTGCTGAGCGCAACGCGGCAAAGGGAGTTGCTGTGAGCTTGCTGCCAAACTGTGCGACCGTCCGCAGCACCGGCATCAGCTCGTAGTACTGGAGCATTGCGCGCTCGTGTGCAGTTTGTATTGTGATACTAGAAGACTCCTACAGACATCAAACGAAACATGCGCACACATCAACACCCGCAATCTTGAGCCAATGAAGGCAGATACATGTACCTGTTTATCGCCACTGGTGTTCTCGTTCGAACTGGTCATTTGCTCGTCCGTAAGGCCCTTGAGGTAAGCCATGAGTCGTTCGCCTGCGTCCGCCTCATACTGGAGGATTTTCTTCCGGCTCGCGTCTGCCTTCTGAATCACGTCTTCTGTGCGCAGCGCCTTCTTTCCGTGCAGCCGTCGCCCCTCAGTGGCTCCGTTGACTCCGTGGTTGTGCATGGCGTGTTGGCTGGTGACGCACACCATCCAAGCACCGCCACGGCGTTGAACACAGACATTGATCTGCGTGAACAACAGCAGCGTGAGTGGGTTAGGGTAGTGTACAACTTCTCAGTCAGTGCGCACAGTCCGTTGGTGTGCACTGACTCGGTCGGGCGACACAGACTCGTTCGGTGCACATTAACTCGTTCAATGCGGTATGAACATCTACACACAGAAAACAACGTACTCTTGCGGGACAACCTACGCCACGCATTCTGATCATCTACACACAGAAAACAACGTACTCTTGCGGGACAACCAACGCCACACGTTCTGATCTTTCTATTCCGCACTCATCTCGCATGAACGCATACGAACGGCTTCGAGTAGATCTGGAAGCGCTCTGGAACAATTTGGTTGCTCAGTGTGCGGGGCTGGCGGCGCAACTTCGCATTCCTGATCGCTACCGAGGTTAGTGTTTTCGTGCTGTACACCTGTGCATACATACATTCGATAGCAATCGAAGCATTTGTCGTCTTCACGTGCGCACACGCAGGCAAAACTAGTATATGTACACGCACCTGATGTGTTCGGTCTCCGTACTCGACCAGGAACTCGTTCAGCTCCCCCCACGTGTTGAACTTGTGCACGTTAACCTCCGGCGAAGGGACGAGAGCTGAGTCGTTCGCGCCGCCTGCGTCACTGTCGTTGACGTGCGCTTGCGCGAGCGCCACTGCCTCCTCTGCCTCGTCCTCTTTGTCTTCTTCGTTCTCCTCCTGCTCCTGCTCCTCCTCCCCATCTTCTGTCCCCCCACGTCTACCTTTCCTTCCTCGTCCCTCGCGTCCACGTCCCGCTGTTGCTTCACCGCAGCTCGTCCTGCCGCAGTCGTTGCCGAGCGCGTGCGCTTCATTGCCATTCGAGTGGTCCTTTCCTGGCGAATCTGAAAATGAGCGCGATAATTCTTCGCGCCACCAGTTTTTCCCGCCCAAAACATACACTCTTCCAAACGACGTATGCTCAGTAACACCAAGGGGAAGCGAGATCTATCCCTACTGCATGTTACTGAGTGTATGTCAGGCTGTATTATGCGCCATCGTACAGCGTCTTTGTCTGCTTCTCATCTCCGCAACCATCTTTTTTATGTGCCACACTTCCGGTCAGTGTGCCACTGCTGAATCGGTGCACAGATTTATTCTGAGTGGTGTGTAGCAGCTGTACTTTTACAGAAAGAGGCTCCTTTTCAAGTAAAAAAGTTGTCTAGTGTAACACTTGGAATTTGGTTGCATTCCAAGACGTCGCGTTTTTGGATTTTGGAGTTAGTATTGTAGGGGAGTCAAATTCACTTCATTAGATGTTGGTACAGTATCACTCAATTCCTTATTGGTTTTTTTGGTGACGGGTTTGATATTTTTTTTTAGAATATCAAACACCACGAGAGGGTTTCAAATAATCAAATACTATCTCCGTAACCGAAAAGCTGTCACGCACCACTCTGCACCCTTGTCGCAAGTTGTCCGGTTTGGTGAACACAAAAAGTAAGTCTAAACGATATCAGTGACGTCGACTTATGTCGAGGAGACCTTTTCGAGAGCGATCAAAACACCAGTAATAACGCAAAGCTCGCGATCCTACTTGACACACGCATAGTGAAGGGATAGTGCGGCTTGAGGAAGGCGGCGTGGTCACTTTCATGCCTGTCTTGGCGGGATGCCTTTTTGTATAATAAAATCAAGTCATTACTTCGTCAAACAGAAAATGCTTTGAAAATTATTTGAAAATAGCACCAATTGATTCAGCTCGTCAAGGAGAGCAATAAGCAATCATAAGCAATCGCTCCCAGCTTATTTGGAGGATATACGCAACAAAAAGTGCTCGAAAGTGCAAAGACGACAACTTTTCGGTTACGGAGTTTGTAAGAAAAAATGGATTTTGATCCGCATGCATGACCGGAAAATGGTGGAGCGGCGCGAGGGCTTATATCATGTTTCTCTTGCCTGCCCCGAACCTGCGAGTGCTGTTGCGAGTACATTTGACGTATGTGAATACCGAAGCCACTATGGTTCTGACGCAGAGGCGTAGTTACACCTCCACTACAGTGCTTCTTCGCCACCTTTTCATCATCTCTATTTGTTGTGTGGAGAACACAGCGCTCAAACCTGAATATCATATGAAGCTAAAAGAATATACATGCTTGGTTTTTTCGAGTGAAGCCATGTTGTTTTAGGCGATTTTTTATTCAATAAAAATTCAAATATGGTGAATTTGATTCTCCTAATATACTGACCCCTCATAACAAAAGTAAACGAAAAGACACATTTAGGGGATCCGACAAGGATGAATATGAGACATCTCAAAACAAATGTGTACCAGTGGTGTTTTTGAGGATTTTGAACCACGGACACTGTAAGATACCCTTTTATCTTGGCATTCTATTGGATTATAGCTTGAAAGCATCGCAGCTCTGGTTAATGAGATCGACTCTCTCGAAAAATTTGCCTTGGTGAAGTCCAATTTTTTAATGAGTTTTCAGATTATGGTATAGAAATACTCAGCGAATTTTTCTCTTTCAGATGGGCTTTGGGTTGTCCCTTAACGTATCTAAAATAACGTGCTCAAATTGGAGGAAACTAAATAGATTTAAAATTGATCCCCAAACCTGTTTTTAAGCTTATTTCGACTACGACTTTTTGGGGCGGATTTCATTCACAGACTTTGAAGGGCTACAGCAAAAAATCTCAAAAATTCCACTAGAATACTTTTGTTTGAGGGGTCTCATCTTATCAATTAGCTAACAATTCATTCATTACTTGGTTTCAGTGTGCCCAAATTCTCACTTGATGGAATATTTCAAAGACATCTGGCCAATACGGCGTTAAACATATTTGGCCAATAAAATCATTACCGTTAGATTGACAAGCCTCACCATAGAAGCCGACACGTGGCCGACATATCTTGCTGGGTAGTTGGCCAAGATATGTAAACCTTCAAGCAAAGATCGAGTCATTCGCAAATCCACTGGATATCTCGTAAGCAGCCTACCCCAACCAATTTGAAAGCATGAGCCTCCAAATTTTAGCGCATGCAAACACATAGCGTGCTCTTGCAATGTTTATACAATCCCATGGCTATTGAAAAGGCTCGACAATGGGCCTCTCAAGCAACTGCGGAGCTGTTGCATTTAAAGCACGCTAGATACTTACGTTAGACTTTACAAGGAGCTCGACAAACTTGGGCTAATCTCCGATCCTGCTCCACCACAGAATACAATTTTCTAAATTTAGTCTTCGTGTTCTAAATATAGATTTTTGGACGACGGGTTGTGCTCTCACAATGCCTCACAACCGCATTGGTTCCCCACCAAGCATCACCAAGACGCCTATCTTCCTGATCGAGAAGTTTAACAAGGGTGCAATTGCCTTCATCCAGCACACCCACGCATATGAAGATTACAGAGGAGGCGCTTCGCTACTTCCGCAACGACACCCTGGCTCATGTCAAAGGACCGTCAGACATCGCGAAGTTCTATTTCTTGTCCTCATCGTCTTACGTGACAACGGTGCTCAGTGCATCAAACGCGCGAATCTTGAGCGTTGGCTTAACGGCAGCAGGAGTTGCTCGGCAGAAGCAGAACTGGAAGAGCAGGATCGAACCAGAAGTGCAGGATCCCCCCGCGCAAAGTACGACAAAAGCTGACCACGCGGAGACCAACGCGGCGCCAGGGGAGTTGATAGGTCCAGCTCCGTCCAGCGAAGCCGATGACGGGGAGGGGAAGTGACGCGTGAGCAGTATTCTTGAGCCGCAGATGCCCCATGGCGTTCATCGCATCCTGTAGACGTTCATGCGAGAGGGTATGCGCTACTATCTCGTTTACTTGCAACCCACTGTAGAGCCAGCAAGCAATATCCCGTACTCAATGACCGCGAAGTTCCACCCCCATCGTCAAGCTCTAGTTCGTCGCACCTTCTTAGAGGATCAACCGCGCGCGAGGAAGTAGAGGCAGATCGGGCACTGAGGTGCAGAGGGCGGCCCTGGCGTTGGTGGTCGTTCTGGCGGTTGTTGTTCTTCATCTGAGGCCTCTGTTGTCTGTCATTCAGACGGTTGTTGTCCGGCGTTCGCTGCTTGCGCTTTTGGAGCCGTCGGGCCGAGCGAATGAGTCGATCCTGTTGAGGTCGCGTTGTCTCTTCGCATCCGCGCGGCGAAAACGAGCGCGGTCGCTTTAGCATCTGAGATGCAAAACCGAGATCGCTTATGGCGAGCCTCGTTCTTCTTGAACGTCGCCTTTCCGCAACGTTCGCATAGATGTGAGGTATCCTGGGGAGAGGTGCAGTTCGCCATGTGAGGCTTTTGGAAAGTGAGCACCTTTCATCATGTGCACGCAAATTGAAAGATTGCTTTTCTTTTGTGAGTATTGGATCAGTAATTGTAAACTGTTTAGTAACTGTTTAGTAATTTTGGTCCTTGTTTAGTTACGGTTTAATAATTTCGACTAAGTATAGTAACGAATTAGTAATTAGAAATTTAGCCCCAGTTATGGTGACAATTTTGTAATAACCCCCTGAACTGGTGGAGGCGACTTGATTTGTGAAGATGTGAAAAATACTCCCTCAAAGAATTCCGTTCTTCTTCGTCTTCACACTCTCTCCCATCAAAAAGGCTGGGTGGGTATACTGTAGTAAGTGCCACACTTCAATATACTCATCACTTGACAAAAAAAGACAGTTGAGTATAGACGAGAGCCCAGCAGCTGTGAGGGTGCGTGCGCCGCGCTACCGCCGCGCATTCGAGTATGCCCCCTCCCTCCGCGCACAGCCGCTTTTGGTTCACAGAATTGGCTGGCGTGCGCGATGAATTGCGCATTGACGTGTTTTTTTTAACCTTGGGTGCGTGCTAAGAGCACTAAGCGCAAGACCGCCAGCACACACCGTTGTCTACTCACTCGAGGAAACAGCAGTGATTTTGACTGGAATTAAAAAAAATTGTCATCGCCAGCCATTGACTACTCTTTTGGTTACATTAATCACAAATGTCGTCACTTTGAGCGGACTGTGGGTTGGTCTGGTCTGCGCTGTAAGAGTGAGGACACACACACACACACGATAGAGCATCGGTTGCGCTTTGCGAGGAAGCACGTCAAACCATCAGACGGCCATCTCGCATTGATCTATTATACATTCGCTGAGCAGTACGATATTCCGCCATAAATTGGAATTTTACCCTTTATATATCAATCCCTCTTCAAATTTATCGGCGCCTAGGGCGGGCACAGTTTCAGGTGCTGGCAAATATTCAGGCGAGAGGTATGGGATGCATGCTGCTGGGGCGTCCACTTGCCTATCGGTGTTAACATTGTCTATTGTCCCTTGACAAGGATGCTTGAACGATCAGAAAAGCTGGGGCGACGGGCGACGCGCGAAGAAGCCTCCAATAAATGTATAGCCGCAACAGACAAAACTGATCTGTCGAAAATCTCATAGCTCTAGCATGGTCTCGTCAATGCTAAAGATGCATACTGTTGCCAACTACAGCACCATAGTTCACATGTAAATGAAGACCCCGATCTGCATATATTAAACACCAATGATATACACTCAAGGGAAAACAATCCGCTCGCAAAAATCATGTCCAGACGTTGTAAACCACTGCACTTCGAAAGCTGCCACTTAAATACGACTCGCAACTTCGCCTCTCTCTCTCTCTCTCTCTCTCTCTCTCAAGCACACACAAAGTCCAGTCTGCACACTAGAAGCACTTAATACCAGTTCTACAAGAGGTCTCCGACATAAACTAGTGGAATCTGCAGTGGGGCACAATTTACGCACACACGGGAGCATACAAATGTGGAGCAAAAAGAATAGGTTCAATGCTTTGGTCCTATAGCCATTTTCCTCTCTCGACTCACTCTCTGAGGGATAACTACGGATGCGCATACGAGGCATTTATAAGGCCGGCAACGGATCCACTGCGTTGCGCGCCGCGCAAATCGCTCAACGGGCAATGTCTGAAATGTCTTGTGTGGGTGCGCGCTGCGGATTCCCTTGGATGACAGCACTCGTGTGACTGCAATACTGTCAGTGAAGCTGAGCGCACCCGTGCCCAGAGTAACCACCCCGCCTGCGAACCCGCGGAGAAGTGGTCTGCGCGAACCGTGCATAGGGTGCTCGCCGACGTGTACGGGCTTCAACACACAGAGATGTAGAGCACCTTAGCGTTTTTTTGCCGAGCACAACGGGGCTTGTCTCGAATCGGTGGAACGCATGATAAAGCTGCCGCAGCTGTAGGAGTACATCATTTTATTCGACGAGAAACGTGGAAACTTAGATGGGCCTGATGGCTTCATGTTCTGCTGCCCCGACCTGCAGAGGCCGACTCGGCAGCTCGACTATAGGCATTCGGGCGGCAGCAACTCGATGGTGGGGGGATACATAAATTCGTGTGGCAAGACTGATTGGTTGTGTTCAATGGAAAACAGAATTCCAATTAGGACATACATACAGTCTTTCAGTTCTTGTTTCTGTTCATACACCTTCAGTACGGTGCTGAGTTTTTTCTATTGAAAACACAACGCATACATTCGCACCTTCAAACGAACACAGGATTTCTACGAGGAGCATAGTATCGCAGCGGAGGACAGGTCAGTTTGCTCTCCCGATTTGAACCGTTTTGAAAACGTTTGGGCGGTCATGACTTGCAGTGTGTAAACCAAGTACAAACAGTATTGTAACACACACGAGCTCACGGTCGCATTACATGATGTGTGGCAAGCGACCTCGGTTGAAGAATTGGAGAAGCTGGTTAATTCAATGCCTTTTTGATGCATCGAGGTGATCAAGGACGGCGGCGAGCCAAATCACTACTGAGTGCATTTTCTTATGATCATCATATATATACGAAATTGCATGCCTCTGTGTGTGCGTAAATTATGACCCACTGTAAATTCCACTTGTTTGTGTCAGAGACCTCTTGCAGAACTGAAATTGAGTGCTTCTAGTGTATAGACTTGCTTTCGCGTGTGTTTTTACGCGTCATATATAAATCCCAGCTTTCAAGGCACAATGGTTCACAAGGTATGGACATGTTTGTTAGTGAGCGTACTTTTGGTCATTGAGAGCATGATAATATTTATCACGACCTTTGACCAATGGAGATTGCATGTTGTGACCTAACTGAAACGCATTGGAAAGATTTGGCATAGTGCGACTGATTTCGAGCACCTGGTGTTCACTGATATCTTTCGCATCGTCACATGACAAACTTGCTCGTCGGAACAAGGACCTCTGGAGCTGGCGCCACATGGAGGAGCCTCACTAAGGTTACGGCCGCCACGCCACAAATACGGAAGGTCGAGAGGGCCATGCCATGTCCAACGATGGGCACCCTCTCGTTCTACAGTAACTCGTGGTCACCTTGAAGAAAAGTTGTACAAGAACAGCGGTTTGAGCCGATTTTATTTTTTCCTTGGAGCGGTCCAAGGAACTCATTGCGATTTCGCGCCAGCAAAGCCCACTACACTGTTTTATGACCCCATGATACGAATGGTATCAATAAGTAACTACTGTATTAGAACTTCGTAGTACACTCTACGACAAAAAAGTGAACCGAGTTTGTTTTTTAGTATTACTCAGTCAATTTTAGTCCGAGTTGTGTGCAGATCCAACAAGCAAGCAGTCAGACCGCGGTGATTACGAGGATGTGCTCAGATTCGACGAATTCGGGCTACAACACACACATATAAAAAAATGCTGACATTTTGACACGACACAAACAGCAGAACGCCAAAACCATACTGAAATCAATATGTTTTTCGTCTCGAAAAAAAGATCGATTGGTTATTTTGGCCTTTCACAAAAACCACCGTCCAAGCGCCGAGGCGACACACTACTCAGTCGCGGACGCGAACAGCAACAGCAACTTGAGTAAGAGCACTGCCATGGGGTTGTTAAGAGGTCTTTTACACCCCAGTTGTCAATTTGTATTTGCGCTAACCACTTCCTCCTTTGTTTCAGTCAAGCAAAGAGCGGATTGTTTTTTTTCGCCTCGGCTGTGATAAAAATCGATACAAATGCCAAAAAATCCACTCGCGTATGTTGGGTCAGTTAAAATGGTCGCGTTCTTCTTTTGCAAGCCCAAGCTCACCTTGACGACCGCCAGTTCAATGTACTCTCTTACGCCCATGAAGCTTAAAGACAATGGCTCTTCTCGACGAGGTCTCCCATTTCGGTTATACAAACACCACAACTCACAACAATATTGGCAATTGAGACCGATTAAAACATCTTTATTTCAGTATGGTTTCGGCGTTCTGCTTTTTGTGCCATATCAGAATGTCAGATTTTTGTTGTTATGCGTATTGTAACACGAACTAGTTAACTGAGCACATCTCTGGAATCATCGCGATCTGACTGACTTGCTTGTGCAATGTGCCCACGATTTGGACTAAAATTGAGTGATGTACTTTAAAAACAATTTCGATTTGCATTTTTTGTTTTTTGTGCTTGCACAGTTTTATCCCGAATTGTTCTTTTAAATAAACAAAAGCTGTCATTGATTTGATATACCGGTATTTGCCTGATAATATCTAACATTCTCAGTCAGTTATCCTCAAGAAATTTGGTTCCATAAATTCTCAGAAAAGTGGTTTACTGGGGACAAATTATGATGAATTCGTGGTTGGAACAAGTGTCACCTACTGTTGAGCAGGGCTCAGATATGGGTGTCGATGACCGGTTCACTGCGCGCTGCCGCTTACCACCGGCTTGCCTACGCGCTCGGCCGCCGACGATGAGTCGCTTTCTGCTGGTGCGAGACGCAGCGGCGTCATTGGATGCTCGGGACGCCCTCGTTCTCTGTCGCGCTGCTTTGCAGGTCAATGCGGATAACCACGATGCCGACGATGCCGACGACATCTCTTCGCTGTGCATCGATGCAAGTGTGCGTCTCACAGCGCGCGCGACACTTTTACGAAATCTACACGGGGTTGCTGCTACTGCAACCGGCACTGCGCTTTGGGTGCCAAAGTCGGCGGTGCGCAACGCCGTCGCGGTCACGCTGGAGGTGTTGGAGAGCGAGCACGCGCCACTGAAGCGCCAGACGCGCACATGGCTCGCGGACTACGAGTATCGGCAAGTGCTCGTGGAGACGCTACAGCACCACTTGTTGCTGTGCCGCGGAGCAGTCGTGCAGCTGCCTCGACCGAGCGGACTGGTCGACCCGCACGCTGCAGTGCTCGAGTTCAAGGTCGTGTCGGTGTATCCGGACGCAGACTTTGTGTGCGTGACGGCGAACACGCGGGTGACGCTCACGACTGCCGGCGATGAGCGTGTCGACAGTGCCGACGGCGTCGACGCCGCTGTAGTCGCTGTACACAGCGTCGAGAGCGACGCGGATCATTCGACACTGAGTGAGCAAACATCCGCACCCAAGATCGGCGGGCTCGAGAAGGAGCAAGCCGCCCTGCGCGACATGATCCTGCTGCCTGTGGAGAACGCTGAGCTCGGAGAGCGCTGTGGGATCGAGTTCCCGAAAGGTCTGCTGCTCTGCGGCCCACCTGGTGTGGGAAAGACCCTGCTCGTCTGCGCGGTGGTGCACCAGTGCCGCAAGCGCGTGCCGCTGCAGCTCAAGATCATCAACGGCGCGGAGATCATGACGAGTGGCGTCGGCGACGCGGAGACAGCGCTGCGTCGGATCTTCCAGGATGCAGCGTCGTTCGCGCGACGCACCCGCGGCGCTGCTGTGATCTTCATCGACGAACTGGACGCGCTGTGCCCGAAGCGCGACGCGAGCAGCGCAACCGCGCACAGCCGCGTTGTCGCGCAGCTGCTGACGCTGCTCGACGGCGTCGACAAGCAGGCGCGGGACAATGTGATCATTGTCGGCGCGACGAACCTCCCGAATGCGATCGACCCGGCGCTGCGTCGTCCCGGGCGCTTCGACCGCGAGCTCTTCGTCGCACCTCCTGGCGCCACGGAGCGCAGCAAGATCTTCCAGATGAACATGAGGGAGATGCCGATCTGCTGCACCTGCTCGGAAGGCGCCACCGACGCGACTGCGACTGCGGCTGCGAAGGCCGCGTTCGTCGACGAGCTGGCGCGCAAGTCGATCGGCTACGTCGGCGCCGACATCGCAGCGCTGTGTCGAGAAGCGCTCGCAATCGCGACGACACGCCAGTTTGTGGCGATGGCGAAGGACAAGGAGCTGAGCGCGTGGTGGCGCGAGTGGCAGCGGCACAGCAAGCCGCTGTACAACGCGAACTTCTCGGCGGTGGTCGCAGGCAACGCGTGGAGCGCGAACCCGGTCGCCATCCCGCTCTGGTTCCTCTCGAAGGTCAAGCACCAGCCGCAGCCGCAGCCGCGTGGTGAACAACGACGCAGTGAGCGTGGCTTCTTCTCGTTTCTTCTCCGTGGCGTCAGCACGAGCGCAGAGGAGGCTGTCGACACGGTGTCCGACACCGATAGCTTGCGGTACACGCTGCCAATAGCCCAGAGTGTGATCGGCGATGCCGACAGTGATCCAGCGAGCGTAGCGTTCGAGGTGACGATGGCGGACTTCGAGCAAGCGATGCAGGTGGTCGTCGCATCCTCGTTGCGTGGTGCTGCTGGCTTCTCGTACGTCAGACGCTGTCCTGTGATGCACCATTGGGTGGTTGATAAGTCGCATGCGCTGGCTGACGCGTGCTCGCAGCAAGGACTTTGAGCGGCTCGGCTGGGACAGCATCGGCGGCCAGGAGCACACCAAGCTGGCGCTGCAGCAGGCGCTCGAGTGGCCGATCAAGTACCCGCAGACATTCGCGCGCCTCGGCGTCAAGGTACCGTGCGGCCGTCGTTGATGGTTGGGTGGATTCCTACTGAGCCGCAATGCTCACGCTCGAATGCGCGTACGCGGGGCAGCCACCGCGGGGCATCTTGTTGTACGGGCCTCCAGGCTGCAGCAAGAGCACGATCGTGCGAGCCGCCGCGCACGCAAGCGGCGCAACGTTCCTCACGCTCTCAGCCGCGCAGGTGTTCTCGCCGTTCTTCGGCGACGCCGAGGCGTCAGTGCGCCAGGTCTTCCGCGACGCGCGCGCGGCGCTGCCTGCGATCGTCTTCTTCGACGAGATCGACGTGCTTGTGGCCAAGCGGCACTTTGGCGGCTCCGGCGGCGGGGACGCGGGTTCGAGCTCAGCGATGCGCGTCATGTCCACGATGCTGAACGAGATGGACGGCGTCGAGTCTGCTGACGGTGCGAGGCCGGTCCGTGTGCTGGTGCGGGTGTTGGTCGTTGAGGTCTCTCACCAACGGCGCCTTGTTGTATGTGGAACTGCTGTCACGCAGGGCTGTTGGTGATCGGGGCGACGAACCGCCCAGACTGCATCGACGCCGCGCTGTTGCGCCCCGGCCGCTTCGACCGCATCTTGTACGTGGACCTCCCGACCGAACGCGACCGGCTCACGATCCTGCAGATCCACTCGGCGCCCATGCAGCTGGCAGACGACGTCGACCTGGCGGCGATGGCTGCGAGGACGCCGTTCTTCAGCGGCGCCGAGCTCGAGGTTTGTTCAGTTCCTATCTACCCGTCGGGCTGTTCTGTGTGTGTCGTGGCTCAGCTGACGCTGCGCTCTGCTGCACAGAACGTGTGTCGGGAAGCAGCGCTCCACGCGCTGCGGGAGTCGATCTCGGCCGAGTGCGTGCGCATGCGGCACTTCGAGGAGGCGCTGGCGACAGCGGCGCCGGGCTCGTCGCCGGCGTCGCTGCGCCAGTACCGCGAGTTCGCAGACAAGATGGGGCGCCTCGCGTAAGCAACGCGGCAACGCGGTAGCCAAACGCCAACCCAGACCCATAGATGCATTCGTCGACGTATGGTGGACGCTCTCTCGCTCTTTCTCTCTCTCTCTCTCTCTCGCGCGCGCTCTCTCGTTGCCTAGAGGTACTCGCCGCCGTCGAGGAACTGCACCTTGTGCTGGAGCGGGATGCCGTCGCGCTCGACGCCCGCCTCCTCCATCTTGTCGACGACGTGGAAGCCGTCGACGACCTCGCCGAAGACCACGTGGTGGCCGTTCAGGTGCGGCGCCGGGCCGAGCATGAAGCAGAACTGCGAGCCGTTCGTGTTCTTGCCAGCGTTCGCCATCTGTAGGATGTATCGCTTCGAGTGCGTGAGCCGCAGGCCGTTGGGCTCGTCGTCGAACTTGGCGCCGTAGATGCTCCGGCCGCCGTAGCCCTTGCCGGTCGTAAAGTCCCCGCACTGGACGATGAAGCCCTTGAGGATGCGGTGGCACACGCTGTTCTTGAACGAATACTCGGGGCCTTTCTCGCCTGTCGTGAGCGCGCGGAAGTTCTCTGCGGTCTTCGGCACCATGTCGGTGTACAACTGCAGCACAGAGTCAAGGGAGTGAGTCCGTGTATAAGCGACCATCCCCTTCCCCCCCCCTCACAGCACAGGAACTCCCCCTACCTCGGCGGTGACGCGGCCAATGAACACGTCGTCGATCGCGACGTCGAGCCACACGTACTGCCGGTTGGGCTTCCGGGTCCAGTTGTGGTGCTCGGGCTTGGGCGTGGCGGCAGCCTGCTGCTCCGCCGCTGCCCGCGCCGCCTCCTTCTCCGCTTTCTCCGCCTCTTTCTCCGCCTCGAGCGCGTCTGCCAGCTCCTCCCTCGCCTGCGCCGCCGGCTCGTAGTCTCCGTCGCCCGCAGTGTTCGCCACTGCGGGGACGCCGCCGTCGCCCGCTGCGCCGCCGTTGCTCACCTCCGCACTTGGCAGCGGCGGCATCGAGAAGACCATGTTCACGAGCGTGAAGTACGCAACAAACACGAGCGCGAGCACTGCGAGGATGATCTTGCGCATGTCAAGACCGGGGCGCTGGCCGGCCGCGCGGCCGCGGGGTCCGCCGCCGTTGCGCGGCAGCATGAAGCGAGAAGAGGGCGGCGATCAATGGATCGATCGATCGATCGAGTGTGCACTTTCGACCTGACGAGAGAGCGACAATACCATTTATTGTTTCGAAAAAGTATTCATTCGTACTTTAGAGAGAGCTCTCTCCTCACTCGGCCTACTCGCTTCCTCCACATGGCGACGCCATCCTCCGCGTCGCGCCGGCTGCGGCAGGTGCTGCTTTACGGCACGTCCGCGAATCCCCCGACGGGGCTGCAGGGGCACATGGGCGCGGTCGCGTACTGCCGCCAGTTCGTGGACGAGGTCTGGCTGCTGCCCGTGTACCAGCACATTTATTCGTCCAAGCGCGCGCTCGCGCCGTTCCACCACCGTGTGCGCATGTGCGAGCTGGCGGCGAGTGTGCTGCCCGCGTCCGGTGCGTCATTGGCGGATTACTTACTGTATGTGGCGGACGCACGCACGATAGGCGACGGGTCTTGACGTTGCGTGGCTTTCTAGGAGCTCGGGTGGAAGTGAAGGAGAGCGAGCGCGAGCTGTTCGAGCACCTCGCAGCGGCGACGGGCCGGCCGGAAGAGCTCCGCGTCGGCAGCATCGACCTCATCAAGTTCCTGCTCGAGCGGAACCCGGACACGGCGTTCACGATGCTGCTCGGCGCGGACACGTACGCAGACCTGCTCGCGGGCAAGTGGAAGCGCGGCGAGGAGCTGCAGCACCTCGTCCAGTTCCTGGTGATGGACCGGCAAGGCGTCGACTCTCCGTGGCATGAACACGAGCAGCAACAGCAGCAGCACCAGAGTGATGAAACAGCGGTTGAGAGGGACCAGCGGGAGGCGCCGAGCGTGCGCTTCATCACGGTGCCCGGACTGAGTGACGTGTCATCGACGCGCGTGCGTGCGACGAGCGACATCGAGACGCTGAGAGAGCTCGTCGGCGAGGATGTGGCCGCGTACATCGTGGAGCACAAGCTGTACGCGTTCACAGAGTGAGAGAGAGACTGGCTATCTGTCACGCAACGACTCGCCCTCGTTGAAGTGGCCAGACTGGGTTTGTTGATCAAGAGCAAAAATAATACCTGTTGTGTAGAGTGTCCACTTCTACCGATTTACCAGCATAGTTCCTGCTGTATATAATACCTGCAATAAACGGGCGCGTGTTTTTGGCGGGAACAATAGTCGTTTGATTTTGAGTGACGCACTTTGGCAAGCAGCTCTGCACCACGCATCGGCAGCGTCACCACTGAGATGAAGTACCCGCTGCTGCGCCGCTTCCGCCTCGCGGAGCTCGACCGCGAAGTTGCGCGCGCGTCCATGCAGATCTGCCATAAGATCGTCATGCAGCAGCTCTACATCTCGCGCGCTGACGTGCGGCGCCAGTGGGTCGTCATCTCGAATCCGTCTGAGGAGGTGCGTACACATGTGCTCAGAGGCGTGCAGCTGTGCCAACTCCACCCACGCGTGTTGTGGCAGCAGTTTGACTGGCGAGCGAGTTGCTTTCGTGCATGTGGTCGTGAATGATGCAGCGGATCGATCTCACCGGGTACTCGGTCGCGAGCACGGACGGCAGCAGCACGTTCGAGTTCCCACGGGGCTACACGCTGCTCGCAGGCGATCAAGTCACGGTCTGGTGCTCTCCCGGTGCGTTGGGCATTGAAACCACGCTTGTGATGCATAAGATAGATAGATAGATAGAGAGAGCGACAGCTCCCAGGAGCGTTACTACTGGAGAGCTGACGCGAGAGGTGTACGTGCTGCTTGCTGCAGGCGGCGTGGACTTGGACACGGACAACGTGCTGGAGCCGTATCTGTTCTGGACGCTACCAGACGGCTCGCTGCGCAACGCACTCTTCTTCACACCGGACGCGACGAACGAGGTGCTGCTGCTCGACCCCATGATGACCGAAGGTGATCGCTGCTTGTGACTGGGCCGATTGGCTGGTTCTGGCGGCTGACTCGTGCTTCCCACATGCGCATACACATTCGCACACTTGCAGTTGCGTCGCTCAAGATCTACGAGGACGGCAAGAAAGAGTTTCGCGTGCTCAACTGCGTCTCGCGGCACCCGACAGCCGCGACGACGTCGACGCGTTCTACGGCCGGCGCGCAGTTCTGCGTCGGGTGCCTCTCCCCGCCAGAGCTCCTTGAGAAGCAGCAGCGCGGCGGCGCTGCGGCCGCCGCCGCCGACGACAACGACGACGTGTACGTCTTCTCGCGGTACTGGGACGTGGTGTCCGACAAGTCGCTCTTCGCGCACTTTCTCGGCATCCTCGTGGCGCCGCTCGTCGAGTGCGTCCGCGCCATGCTGATCTACCTGCTGCTCTCGGTCTTCCAGACGCCGCGGCCGCGCGTCGTGCTGGGCCCGCAGCTGCGCACCAAGATCCTGCGGACCGTCGTGCTCATGACCGCGTGCGACGTGATCACGCGGCGCATCACGCTCTGGATCAAGAGCGGGCTGCTCGTGACCGTCATGAGCTTCGCGTCCGTGCTGCTCGACCAGCTCGCGCTCGTGGCGCTCTACACGTCGCTCGAGCACTTGTACCCGACGCTCGCGCGCCAGTTCCGCTCGCTGCTCTGCTTTGAGCTCGGCATCTCGTCCGTCAACATGGCGGCGATCCAGCTCGGCTTCCTCGAGCTCCGGAGCCAGTGGCACCCGGCGTTCAAGGAGATCTCGCGCTGGGACCATCGCTTCCGGCACACCATGTTCCTCTGCGGCGTGGGCAAGGAGCTGCTGACGCACCTGCTGCTGCTGCTGCCGCTGCAGGACCGGCCGTCGCTCGTGTACACTGCGGTCGGGTACCTGCTCGTGCCGCTCTTCACGGTCGCGACCGGCATGGACTTTGTGCGCGGCGTCGCGACGCTACTGCACCTGCTGCAGTATCCGTGGCTGCGGCCCGCGCCGAAGGGCCCGCGCGGCGGCGGCAGGGCGGCAACAGCGCGCACGAAGCGCGAGTAAGGACGCGACTCGCGAGAGGAGCGTGGTATACAAGCTGCAAAACGGACCACAAGCAAGAAGGATGACCCTGG
>SMMQ01003056.1:0-22928 GCA_008271595.1 [Pythium] brassicae (nom. inval.) | reverse complement strand
CACACACCCCCTATCCCCCCCCCCCACCCTCCACCCTTCATCCTCTCGCTGCGCTCCCACCGACTGCGCGCTCCGTCCACTCGTCCACTTCTTCGTCGACCTTCACTCGCTCGTCATCCTCTGCTGGGTGTGATCGGGGAACCGACGACAGAGCTGAGCCCTCAACGCCCCCGCTCGTCGCACGTGTCTCTCTAGAAGTTGGCGCCCTCGGGAGGCTGCGGCAGGCGCCGGTTCGACGGCGACGCCATCTCGTTGCGGATCGCCACGAGCACGTTCTCAATGCCGTAGCTGCGGTTCCAGCTCGCGAGCGCCGCGAGCCGCCGCGGGTCCACGCGCCCGCTCTGCGCGTCCACGCACCCCATGTTGATGCGCGATGTGAAGGCGACCTCCGGTGGATAGTTCGGGTAGTTGTCGCCGCAGTGGATGCGCAGGCTGTAGATGCGGCCGTCGTGGCACGTCTGCCGCCGTCGCATACACCACAGAGAGAGATACACCATAAGTCTACAACCGCTTCCTCACGTACTCACGCTCGTCGCCACCGCCAGCACGACTTGTAGTGAAGTTACGCACGCCCGCCGGTCCGAGGATCGTGCCGATCCAGTTTGTGAGGAAGATGTCGTCCGCCTGCTCGAGCCCGTACGAGATGCTCATGTCGCCGTGGCCCTTCTCCGCGCTCTCGAGCTCCTCCAGCAGCTTAAAGTTGCGGGGCACTGCAGTCACACGGGAGTGAGTGAGAGGGGGGAGGGGGGGGAGAAGGAGAAGAGTCCACTGGGCGCCGCTCAAACGAACGCACCGATCACGACTTCTGCTCCAGGCTTCGACATCGCGCTTCAGTCGGTCGCTCTTCTGTACACGCAAGACACACACAGAACGAGTGGGCGTCAGATCGTTCCCCGTACTCCTTGCGCCACACACGGATCGGTGGACGATGGCACACGACCTGCTGCAGCTTTGCGACGGACGCCTTTGGCTTCTTTCTTGGCGTTTTGTGGTCTGCGAGTCCGAATTTGAGCTCTTTTTTTAGTTCATTTAAATATCTCGTATAAATAGTCGAGACCGAATGGCTAATTACAAAATAGCAGCGTTTGCGTTTATAAAAGATACAAAATTGTTCTCAATAATTGAAATTTTTTATTTTTTATTAACACCAAGTTTCTGACTCAAAGAAGCCAGAGTTTTCCGACGGAATAAAAAACACATCAATCCTTATCCAATCAAGATGAAAGTTTGTGTGGTGGTGTCCCTGATGGTGGGGGCATGGGCGCGCCTGACTGCGATCTCAACAAAGCATTCAGAGAGGCAGTATTTGAATATTACAGTACAGTGTCTTCGAATCTCGAAAAATTACCTTTTTAGTCGTCTGTAAGAACAAAACAATACACAGTATTATGATTTGTAAACGCTTTCATGGTATTGCCTGCCAGTAAAGGTGCATGGTGGACAACGTGCGAGTTTTGATCACTGGGACTAACGCCGCGAATTAGCATAAAAAGTGAATCGTTTGTCCTGGATGCTAATTTTTGATAGGCGGGTGCTTCGGCCCATAATTTCATTAAATTATTAAAAAATACTCGTCCATGTCTTGTCCCATGTATTTTCCAGAACTGATACGCGATTTCACGACAACACGATAACCTGTCAAACATGTTGAAATATATACGAAAATTAAGCGAAAGGGCGTTGAAACATTGATTTTGTAAAATATATCGACACCAGATGGTGTGCAGTTTACCATTGCTCCAGGTCCGATCCATGTTTCTTCTGCCATGATTCGATCAGGATTTGGAGGACTTCGGCGATTTGTTTGTCAACAGCGCCATACAATACCACCTGGCATTTCAAAATGCCGCTAGCACTATCTCTCCATAGCAAGCACACCAACTCATCGCGTTCTGCGCACGCGTGGTTCCACAGAGTAGCAAGCACACAAAAACCATCGTCGAGTGGTGCTGCACATAACGCTCGTAGGCAGTATAGCACGCCTCGCACTTGTCCACACAACGCGCATGAAGCGCCGTAGCCTCGATGACGTACAGCACGAGCACAGCCAATCACCCAACACGCTCGCATGTAGAGCGCCGTGGGGGTGTCTAGGTGGCGCGCATGCAGCGCTGTGACTAAAACAACGTTGAGTAGAGAGCACCGACTCACCAAAGCAGGAGGATGCGCTCACAAGAACACGAGCACACACAAAACAGCGACGCAACACATCGAATTTGTTCGCATACCTAAGTCGCTCACGTCTGCGTGCCAAAACACACACGTCGCTACTTGAAGCTGCCGTAGAGAAAGAAGAACAGGAAGCCAAAGCGCCTCACCGAGCGCGCTTGCACGCTGCTAAGGCGTCCTTATGGAGAGAACAAAGCGCAGAAAGTCGAAGCGGCGCGCTAAACGCGAGTGCAACGACGAGTCGTGCGGCGCGTTGCTGTCGGCCAAGCGCCAAAACTTCATCGCCACGAAGAACCCGCAGCTGTAGCTGTCGTACGGTAGGGGCGAGTTGATCGCCACCACGCTGAAACATGGTAGCACCTCGTCGACCAGAGCGCGCGCTGCCAGGCCGAGCGCCGTCTTGTACGTCCGTCCGTCCAGCGAATCGTAGTAGCAGATGGCGTTACCCGCCACGTTGACGATGGTACCATACCAGTGGTGATTGCCGTAGTTGACGAGCAACAGTACCGTCCTTGCCGCTCCTCCCGCCGTTGCGCCCGTGATCACGTCCAGGATCCCTGGTGGGAACACCACGCGAGTCTCGCGCCCACTTGACAACTTTCCGTTGAAGATGTTCGCAAATCGCACAGGCGGGTCTGCTTGCTCGAGCCGGTCGCACAGCGCTTGTATCGTGGCGTCGTTGACCCGTATCGGCGGGCGCAAGCGGCAGAGGGCCGAGACGTGGATGTCTTCGCGGAATCCTGGGAGTACGGCATGCGGATACATGGGCGAGATCAGGATCGTCCAAACCCGTACCGCCTCTTGCTCCCCCGCCGGCACTGCGCTCGCCATGTCCTCTAGCATCCACTTCCTGAACGCCTCCACGCATTCACACTCCGAGATGAGGATGGCCACTCGTTGCATCGACTCGGTCTGCTGCGGAGAGAACGAGCCGACGCCAGTCACGGGCACGATCTCTTGCATCGGCTCGTCGGCGGGCTGGCTTGGCTGGCTTTCGCTCTGACCTTGAATCTGACTCTGGCTAGAGATCGATATCGCGACGCTGGAGGCGTTCGCGACAGGAAATACCGCGACATAGATGTCGAGAAGTTTCTCGGGAAGCAGGTAGAACGCGTTGATGATGATCATGCGCTGGCTTTCTCCACGTACTTGGAACTTTCGTTTACGGCGTCCGCGAGCTTGACCGAGATGCCGTCGAGCTGACGCGCTGTCTCGTCCAACGAGGGCTTCTTGGCGTCCGGCAGGCGGCAAGTTGCTGCAGCGTCACCTCGCCGCCCTTGCGCCCTGCCGCCTCTGACACGTTGAAGCACACACTCGGCCTTCTTGCGGTCAGTTCGCGGGCGCCGGTCTTGCTCGCCTTGGGGTTAAGCCGTATCGGCACAAATGCGTCTGCCTCATAGTCGCCGTCGTCGTCGTCCGCTGCGAGCTCCGGCTCGAAGCTGTAGTCGACACGACTTGCGGCCGCAGTCGCAGCATCTCCCAGAGCATCGTCCATGTCTGGTACAGGATTTGTTCGGTACTCGTCCAGGATTCGAAGTGCGGGATTCAGATCTGGGCTGATCATCCCGTGCGGGCTCTCGTCTCGCGGCAGGTAGACCACAGGATTGTCGGCGTGGTCAGTCAAAGCTGGCTGACGCACCCCCGCGTCTTGGGTTTCACTCATCGTCATGTCGTTGGGTTGCTTGAGCAAAACTTGGTTGGTGCCCGCCATCAGCACGTGTTCGACGTTGTCCGAAAGAGGCTATGAGCTTGCGACTGGTCCATTGGCGCCTCTTTGACGTCTTCGTCAGCGTCGCGAACGTCACGCTCAGCAACCTCTGCGTCGTCTGCACCAATGCTGTCTGTTGCGATTGCGCCGTCTGCAGGTTGGACACATTCAGGAGACACCGTTGCAATTCGCATGCGCTTGCGTTGACGCACGTTGCGCCACTGCAAAAGCACGAACGAGAGATACTCTTCGAACTCGTCGTCGTCGTCGATATCCGCGAGCTCGCTTGAGATTAGATGGGTCGCCCATACAGCATACTTGTACTCCTCAGCAGCTAGGGGTTGGACACGACTTGCTTGACGACGTGCAGCTCTGCCGCCTCGCCGACCCGCCTGCGCACGCAACACACAACACCCACAGTGTGGCACAGCAACGCATCGGCAAATCATGGACGACACATGGAGGAGGCATGGACGAATCCTGGATCGCTTCATTTGGTTGTCACATACCTTGTGTCAATCCCCTGGATTGGGATAAGTGAGCCGGGTCCTCCGCGGCGCTTGCGGTAGGCGATTGCGTGTCGGCACGGCAGCTTCATGGAAGACGCGAACTAGCAGTCGCACGGCCAGTCCGTCGAGTTGACGTTGTGGGTGTACCGCTTGCCCATCACCTCGACCGCCTTGCCGTCGTCCCCCGCCGAATACTGGTACCGCGCGTACTTCGCCAGCGTGGCCGCGAACTCCGGCCCCACTTGCGCGGCGACGAAGTCCGTCGTAAAGCGCAGCACCTGGCCCATCTCCTCGTCGTAGTTGATGTTGGCGTAGCGCCCCAGACGGAGGCGGCGGTACTCGTACTCGCTCTCGCGTCGGCGGGCAGCTGCGATCAGCTCCTCCATGCACTTTGCCATGCTTGTGCTCCCGCTCACGTTGCCTTTGAACTTGCCGAACCAACTCTCGAGCCGGTTGTTGGTGTGGTTGTTGAAATGCGCCAACTTGGCGTGCCGGTGCATCGCCCACATTGGCTGGCACGTGTGCCAGTTCTTCTCCATGTAGGCGAAGAAAGCGTCGAAGCCAAGTCGTGAGCACAGCTGCGCGAGAGACGCCCGGTTCTCGTCGTAGTCTTCGGTGCTGGCAGCGTACACCATGTTGTGAATGAGGTGGTCGATCGCGGCGTGGTCGTCTGTGGAGATACGCTATTACTCTAGCAGCCGAGACACCTTCTTGAGGTACTTAACCACGTGAAAGACGCAAAGCACCACGCGAGCTTCAGGGAACTGTGCCTGCAGCACCTTGATCTCGTTCAGAAACCTTGTCCACAATGATGACCTCGAGCATCCAGTGGCGGCTGAGGTGCGCACGCTTAAAGTGAGCGACGGCCCGCTCCAAGTGCCAGTCACCGTTCGTCCCAGCAGCGAGTGTTGCACTGGTTGCCCCTCACCAAACTCGTCCATCACCATGAACGTGCAGAGCTGGTAGTTGTACCTGCATAAACACACGCACAAATACACGACAGCAAATCCTGGCCAATAAATGGACCAGTCGTGAGCAAATTCTGGACGAGTCCGATACGCACCGATTCGTCTTGTGCGTGCAGTCAATCAGGAGCAGCTCCGAGAACCGCGAGTACATCTCGCGCATCGCCTTCGTCGTCACGGAGATGACGACCGTCTTCCCTCGCTCCGTCTCGTCCACCATCACGACCGTTCCGGTGTCTTCGGGTGCGAGCATAAAAATTGTCTCCGCCGTCACATCGTTGTCGTCCTTGGGCGCGACGCTGGAGCGGTGTGCTGCGACAACGTTGTCAACGTCGTGCTGAACCACGTTCTGGCCGCTCTGGAGGAGATAGTCGTAGATCTTGGAGCGTTTTGTGCGTGACTCAACCATCGCGTCCACGCGCGACCAGACGTCGTTGCTGGTGATGCCGCGCGATGGTGGGAACGTGCCTAACGTGTCGTCGCTGAATGCGTGGTTGTGCTGGAACAACCCGTTCTTGATGGTCAGATACCACCCATCGTCTCGCTCGACGACCTGCACAACGAGCCGGAATGGGCAGTCGGCGCTGCGGAGATGCCGCTGCGGCCGCTTCTCTCCACCACGCTCCTTCGTCGGCCATCCGTGCGTACAGATGTTCACACGTTGGTACGTTCCCCACTCCTCAGGAACCATGCACGAAGTCGCCTCGGTGCACGGCCTTGGTGTTCTTGAGACGCTTGTTCCGTTGAGCGCGGCTCATCACCTCTTGCAGTTGGATCAGCTGACGCGTCGCGAGCGCATATTTCTCCAGGTGACCGTACCACGCACTCCAGTCCTTGTGCAGCATGGCTGGCGGCTCGACACGGGTGTTTGTCTCTAAACCCTGGACGGGTCCTCGGTCAGTCCTGGACGAATCTGATTTCTCGCCACTGCTCTCGCCGCCCATGCTGTCTGTGCTCTCACCCCGCGTCCTACCGCTCTCCTTCATCTCCTCCTCCGGATGCGCTTGCATGGCCTCGTCTTCCTCGGAGTTGTACGCCTGCTCCAGCTGGCGCATTCTCTCTCGGAAGTGAACGCTGTCGCCACGAGCCACGAGCACAAGCTTCGGATTCACTGGTCCTGTGGAGTCAGCCATGGCTGCAATTCGCGA
This sequence comes from [Pythium] brassicae (nom. inval.), assembly GCA_008271595.1. Classification (NCBI taxonomy): domain Eukaryota; phylum Oomycota; class Peronosporomycetes; order Pythiales; family Pythiaceae; genus Globisporangium; species [Pythium] brassicae (nom. inval.). The sequence goes on along the minus strand of SMMQ01003056.1, from coordinate 16,429 downwards.
GAGCTCCGCGGCATCTGGTGAGTCTGCCTGCTACGCCTTCAAGCGGGGGCTCCTTCTCAGCGCAGCCGCGTTGAGGCTGACGCGCTTCGGCGGGCTCTCACCAGGTGATGCAGCTCTCGAGCGTGTCACCGCTCCGACGACCTCGCCCGTCAAGGGCTTTGCGCTTGCGCTGGCGCCGGTTGCGGCTGTGTCAGCGCCTGACTTGCTTTGCGCACTCGATCACTCGTCACGTCCAGCCATCTGAGATTTTTTTGAGCAGGGTACTCTATTAGCATCACAGACGCATCTACTCTCACCACACATGCAGTCGCACATGCATGGTCTCTATTGCATTCGTACCGAGACGAGTAGCTCCATGCGGTTGTCCTGCTCAAGCTGCTCTTGAGTATTCGCGCAACGCGTGCAGCTTTACGGAGAAAAAGCCCGTCAGCACCTCACACACATATCTCGCGCTTACTCAGACGGGCAAACATTCGAATACGCTAACATGAGGCCTTTGGCGCTCGCTCACGCTCGCTCACGCTCCCACACGCTCTCATACACTCGCAACGCCTTCACGACGACTCTGACACTCCCACACGCCTGGAAATACTCGCACGCCGCTCGCACACATTCGCACACGCTCGCACGACGCCTTCGGCACTCGCACACGCCTGCATACGCTCGCACGCCACTCGCGCACGCTCGCAAACTCTCGCACACTCTCACACACGCTCGTTCGACGACTCCTGAGCTCGTACCGGCTCTCTCTGCGCTCTGGGAGACGTGCACGTGCGCTGCAGCCCCTTCTTCGACAAACTCGAGCTGCTGCGCGGTCAAACAAGCGCCGTTAGCGCTTCCTTCGACACACAAAGCGTCACCCATGCACACAGACAGTCTCTGGGAGGCGTACCGAGTGTCAGCGCGGGCTGGAGAGATCTGGCGGACTTTGGGGGAGGGGGAGGGGGGTGCGCGAGCGCATCGCGCGTGCGCGCGTTCTGAACTGTAGGCTCGGAACCGAGCCAGCTCAGGTTCGAAAATAATGGCCACGAATCTGGCGCGACACGGGGGAATTTATTTTCCTTCTCCGAGCTAGGTTACACCGGGGAGATGGGCAAAATCGATACTTTTCATTACTTCGTACATGGACGTATACATACAGGAAACATGGGTCTCCTGGGCCTAACTTCTATTTACATCATGGATCTTAGCAGTCCCGTTTTTAATATCTCAACATCCTGTACAATTTATTTAATTTTGATGGATAATAAGATATTAGCTAAAATAATGCGTTTTCGTTTGCATTTTGACCATATAAAATGCATTATCGTCAAATTGTGAGGCAAAATTACAAGAATGTTGTTTAGCCACCAAAGTTATACGTTTGGCTTTCGAGTCGAACACGTTGCGCTCCCACCTCAGTGATCGTCTTTTGCGCGAGGCCATGGGTTCTGGGCAGTCTGCGTGGCAAATAATAAATTATCAGGTCGAATGCATTAACACCCAGTCTCTGAGTGAAGGAGGCGAAGCCCCATACAAAGTTTTATATGTGAAAAAAAACTTTTTGAATATGTCTCAAATCAACGATGTTAGACGTTCATCTGAAAGCTCTTAGAGTTGCGATTAGGACCATTCAAAACATATTTTCTGTCTGATCCGTATGAGCAGAGCTATGACGATTTCAAAAGCTTATAACTTTCGTGGAACATCGAGATTGTTGGAATTTTGGTAAAAAACTTGACGATAATGCACTATATGGTCAAAATGTTACAGAAAGTCCATAAGTTCAGCTGATATCTGACCATCCTGCAAAAATAGCATCCAGGACGTACAAGCCTCTTTCCATGATAATTTATGGACACAATTCGAGAGACCAAATCAAATTGGCGTTCAGTATGTCCCTTACATAACAGTGAATATGACAAACTGAGTCAGAGACTCCAATAATGCTTATTTTTGTATTTACAGAAGCCTAAAAATGGTAATGTTTGAGATTCGGAGAAACCACAAATTTTAAATGCTGCCTCTCAGGATTATTTGCCAATGTTGCAAACAAGTGCGTCCATCCTTCCACATCAGGGGCACCTCTGTTGGATGCAGTCCAGAAGCACATAACAGGACTGTGTACTGGATTCAGTAAGAATGAATCGGAAGTATACTTTAATTAAGTGTACTGTTGAGCACGACTTAAGAAGGGGGTACTTGACCCCTAACTGTAGGATCACACTCTTGCGCGATGATGGAGGCCTGAACTCCGCCTTACTTCTCAGTTTACCACAAAGGGCGAAAGCGGAGGTTAAAGGCCACGGAGCGCAAGCTCTCACATAAGGTTCAAAGGATTCCAAAGGTGTACCTTTAATAAAAAAATATACATCTTTATCGGACTTTTTTCAGTCATTTACCAGGTTTACTGTAATATTTCAAGAATGACCAACAAGAGATCGCAGGATGGGTTACCTGAGCGCTTCTCTGGAAGCAGGAAGGGCTTTCAGCAATGGAAGGACATCTTTATCAGTCATTTGGCTCAGAAGTCTACTGCAGAGAAACTTGACTGTGCGAAGAGTAGACAACCTGTTCGTTCTCAGACCTATAAAGGTTTGCTTGAAATCGACTCGACGCCACTGGGAGCACTGGGACACGATGCGATAGACGACGAAAAGAAAAGAGAAGGCGAACGATCAGCTTTATCGCGAAAAACATCACGCATATGATGTGAGCGCTCAGAATCAGACTCTGCCCGCTCCTTTTTCTTAGTGGTGGAGTCGGTTCGCCGAATAAGGCTCACCTACCGACGACATGGAAGAAACTGGATATTGAGTACGGTCTATCTTTTGCTTAGAATATGCTGGACCTTATAGCATTTATTGAGCTTGCACAAAAACCGCGCAGCGATCTCTCCAAAGTAATGATCCAGTTTACTGGAGTGCGAACACGATCAACCGATCGGGGATTGCTAATCTCTTGAGGCAGATCATATTGGAGGTTTTTATGATCTTTCTGATCCTCGACACTTTGCCACGCCATCAGTGGACGTCATTTGTGGCGTTTTCGAAAGAGGACTTCACTCTTGACATTCTTGAGGGTCAATTAAAGACGGCCTTCGAGATTGAGTTTATTGGGAAAAGGAAGCCAACATTCCTAGTGAACCTTACTGTTGCGAAAAAGCAAAAGGTCTCTGAGAAACCCATAAAGAAGAGTGGAAAACCTGAGCAAAAGCAGGTGAACCCCTCTATGAATGGTGGAGAGTGTTTTTAATGCTTTGGTATGGTCAATAGAGGCTATAAGCTCAATCGCAGTGATATGAATGCTGAGCCTGCTCCACTTAACCCCTCAATGTCCGATGTTGTATCGTTTAGCGTGCCTTTCTCATAACATGTTAACGTACAACATGTTTATGTATAGAAATGGCTCAAAACGACCCTGTTCGATACAAATTTTAAGGTAAACGCAGAATTGCACGAAAACGGCCATTCAAACTTTTTGCACGGCGTACACAGGGCTAGGTGTGAAAATGTACAAAAGTATGCGAAGGGACGTACAGAGGAAACGCGTCACTTCCAATCCAAACTGTTGAGTTTCGCGCGCAACTGAGGGATCTGCCTTCCATTGTGCTTCTTCACCGTTCATTTCAGAGTGGGCGGACAAGGGAGCAAGTGAGCGTGAGCAAGTGAGAACCAATGGGTGGACGGCGTGAGGCGCGAAAAGAGGCAGCAAACTTCATCCAGGAGTGCGAAGAACTAACTCAAGCGCAGCGGTTGCGCGCGTGGATGGAGCGCCAGCTCTTCCTGCGCGGTGGCCGCGACGAGGACGTGAACTTCGACGTCGTTCGAGGTGACAGTACCGCCGGAGCTGTAGCTGCAACGAGCGGTGACGCTAAAGCTGTGGCGGCGGCGAGCGGTGAGGCGGAGGCTCGAGCGGCAACGAGCGATGATGGTGGAGCTGTGACAACGACGAGCGGTGATGGTGGAGCTGTGGTGGCCGCCAGAGGTGGCGTTGGAGTTGCGGCGGTGGCGAGAGGCGGCGTTGGAGTTGCGGCGGCGGCAAGAGGGGGCGCTCAAGCTCGTGCGGCGACAAGTGTTGGTGGGGGAGCTTCAGCATGCGGAGCGACTGCACCTGCTCGCGCACTTTTTCCTTCGTCGCGGGCACCGGCGACGGGGTATGATCTAGCGCGCAAGCAAGGGCTTCAACGCCAACGTGATCTGAAGCGATACCAGGCGAGTGTTGTTGCTGTGGCGGCAAAGAGATCGAGGGAGGAGAAGTAGAGACAGCGAAGGGTAAGCATTGTGGCTTTGACATAGCCGTCGTGGATGGACTCGGCGCCAACGTGGATGGATTCGGAGGTGGAAGAGACGGGCGGCAGTGGCTCGACGCCGCAACGTGCGACGGCGAAGAAGAGGAAGACAAAGCGAGCAGGACCAACAAAGAAGAAGCCCCAGCCAACGCCCGGCGGGAAGAAGAAACCCGGCCAACTCCAGGCGGGAAGAAGAAGGTAAGCGTCCCGGCTTGCGACGACGACGACTTCGAGGACGAGCATGTCGATCCGGGTGTTCAGGACGTGAAGGTGATCGGCGTGATTGGCGACGCACACGACGAAGATGATGATGCAACGGCGCCGGCAGACGAGGCGGTGCAATCTCCGACACGGTGCACAATCGCATCATGGTTGCGGATACAACATTTTTCGAGACTGAACATGGTGTACGACGCTGTGTGCAGGCTTGAGACAGTACCTGCAGAGCGAGTGGAGTCGGATCGCGATGACGTGGCGCTGGCGACTCCACCGGCGTCGGCTTCTCTTGTGTGAGCGTGATGTCAACGTTGTGGGCCAGGGGCAGTTGCGAGCGGGGGAATACGAGGTGCTCGACTCAGACGACGACGCACCTGCAAACTCGACGACCGCTGACTGGCTGATTGATGACGAGATCGCGACGGACGATGCCGTGTTCGCGTAATCGGACGACGACACGGAGGATGAGAATGTAGAGATGGAGGACGTCGGCGAAGAAGCACCTAATGCTCACGACTGTGGAGCTATGGCGAGGGACGAGCTGCTCGCTTTGGCAAGCAACACGCGAGCAGTGCGGGAGATGGGAGTGGACGGCTGGGAGCCTGGTGCGTGAACATGCTGGCACTGTATGCGTGTGAGCAACTTCTTATACATTGTATTTTGCATTGTTACAGATACGAGCAACGCTCCTGAGGATCAGATGTACCCAGATATGTTCAACGGAGAGACGGGGCCGTCGCGCGCCGCGAGAGCCGCGGCAGGCTCTTAGCTGTCGTTGCTGCAGTACTTCATGCCAAAGACGCTATGGCGACGCATTGTCCGTGAGACGAACCGCTACCAGACGCAACAACTGTTCGCGCGAGTGATGAAGGCGTACGAGGCGCAACCAGAGCCGAAGACGCTGACCGAAGCAGGAGATTCTCGCTCGCGCGTCGATGGCGAAAGAGGTGGAGTCTGACGAGGTCCTGATCTGCATCGGCTTGTTCGTGGCGCACATGCTGAGCCCAACCACACGCAACTTCCGTGATCGCTGGGCTACGGCGGTGTCGGGCGCGCTGCCATCCGGCACCTTTGGGCGCTTCATGTCCAAGAACCGGTTCGCTCACGTCATGCAGAACCTGCATTTTACAAACAACCTGTCTACGCAGGCAGCGACCGAAAGAGCCTGGAATGTGCGCTCAGTCATCGACTGCCTGCAGAAGACGTTCGCGCGCGGCTACGAGATGCCGCCGGTTCTCGCCTTCGATGAGGCGGTGATGCCGTCGCTGAGTCATTACAACTGAGCGCAACAGTACCTCAAGGGCAAGCTCCACAAGTGGGCACCAAACTGCCATGACGTGCTGCGTAAGCACCGCTACTGCATGAAGTGCGTGGGGTGGTCTGCGCGTGCATACGATGCATAGCGTGTGCATTCTTGCACGTGTGCATATGTTCGTGTGTGTGCAGCCCGTGGTCTTGGCGCTGAAGCCAAGATCGCGGGCACCCATTTTTTGTGCCAAGTCAAGTTGTTGTATGAAGCAACCTACTGACAAGTTGCATTGTGCCACATGACAGACTCGAAGTGTATTGTGGCAAAGCCTAACACACCAGCAAGCTTGGAGACGGTGCCAGCAGCTCGGCTGACCCGAACACAGGTCCGGTGGCTGTGCTGCGCAACCTCAGCGTGGTGCTTTCGGCTCTCGTGCAGGGATCTTCCACGCAGCGGCGATGGATCGCTTCTGCACGTCTTTGCAGCTTGCGCTCCACTTGCTGCACCGACGTGCTCAATAAATCGGCGCTAAAACATGCCGCGGCGCCTCAGGTACCAAACAGAGCTGACCGAGAAGAACCGCCGCCGCCCCGCGAACATTGCAAGGGTCGCTGCGCGCATGGCGGTTGCGAAGCCGCGCCCGGACATGACGGCAGTGCTGTGGTGGGATAATCATCCCGTGCAGTTGCTGCCCACGGTCGGCAGTCGCGAAATCGTCTCCTGCGGTGCGTGCTACTCCCTGTGTCGTTTTGTTGGTTCAGAGCTGACGTGTGGACATGTGTGTGATGCAGAGCTACGACAGCCTGGCGGTGAACGTGTGACAGTCCCCTGCCCATCCATGGTGCGCGACTACCACCGCTGGATGGGCGGGGTGTCATCCACGACCAGCTCCGGATGCAGCGAGTAGCGCTGCAGCTCGCTGTGACGTTTCCCAAATACTACAAAGGGCTCTTCTTTGGCCTCACAGACATGGCGATCGTGAATGCGTTTATTGTGACGCGCGAGTTTGCAAAGGAAGGTGGCGAGAAGCAGTCGTCGCACGCTTACTTTTTGGTAGGACTGCACGCGCAGTTGCTGGAGCTCACGGCTGGCGACTTTGCGGATGTGGTAAGTATGCGCGCGTGGCCGTTTGGGCGTCCAGTGTTGTGCTAACTTGCTGCCGTGTGTGTGCAGCGGCGCGTGGACAGCCCTGCCACAGTCGCCGCGATGCTGCACCCAGTATCTCGCGACCATGAGCCCGCCGAGTGCCCAGACTTTCAAGTGGTGGATCCGCAGTACAAGCGCCGCCGCCAGCGCCACTGCAAGGTCTGCTCGACCCTCAAGAAGCACGTCGGTGACCGACGCGCGGCGAAGTACTACTGCCTGGGCTGCTCGCTTTCGGACACGAAGTGGTGCGCTCGTGTCGACTATGAGGAGTGCGAGTGGTTGTGCGTTTCGCTGAAGCTGGATGGTTGTGGTGTTGTGTGTGCATGGCAGAATACACCTGTGCACGCGTGTGTGGCCGCACTGGCACGGCAACACGATGACTTGCCACCGTATTTGGCGCTTCAAGTGGGAGTGCGGCAAGTAGCTGTCGAAGCCTCGCGTCGGTCGCGCCATTCAAATGCGCGCGGTTGGCGCGAAACGAAGGAAGCGGAAGCGTGGAGCGGACGCGGCGGGCGAAGAAGTGAACGAGGAGAGTAAGAGTGAGAGCGAGGGAGAAGAAGAGGGATTCATCGAGGAGGACGACGGTGATGAGTGACCAGTTCAGTGATTGCGTGTGCGTGTGTGAGCAGTGAATCGGGCGACTTTGGAGCAAGTGTGAGCGTTGCTTTGCTTTGGTTGCCATGCCATCAAGTGTTGTGTGATGCACTCGTAGAGCGCGCCAGAAGCGCACCATACATTTTTCCATACAAATCAAATCGACGTCTTGTCATCACTTGAAACCACACCGACATCACAGGAAATGCAAACCCCAAAGTGCTTCAAAAGTGGTATCTCCGATAAAAAATGCATTTTCAGCATGTATTTTCGTTCATCATGAATGTCACCAGGTGCACCTTTTCTGCTATTCATGTTGTATTTGCCAGCATGTCTACTAAACGCCCGTGGGATAGGGGGAAAAAGCATGTCGCGTTTTTCAAGCACAGAGGTCGCACTTTTGGAAGGAGATTCAAAAACCAAGTATAGGCTTTCTTTAACACGCAGGATCATACAACATATGAAAGTTTTCGCCGACCTCGACAAATCAGCCAGGACATTAGAGGGTTAAACAGCGCCACGGATTTGGCACAAAGTCGTTTATACATTCCTTTCGTCAATCGGTTTTGTACGATGCAATAAGGAGTACTGTATATACGTCCAAAAAATGGGTGTGGACAAGTGGGTTATGTTTGTCGTGTGTGCTGACGATCTTACCATCATGTCCAGAAACGTAAAGGCACTGAAGGACCTAAATGATGAACTTTCAAAGAGGTTCAAAATGAAAGACCTTCGTGATGTGCATTACATAATGAAGATGGATGTCAGAACGAACAGTGAAAACAGGACCATGACCATCTATCTCACAGGAGAAGAATGTAAAGGATTTTCTTCAAAAGCCCAAGATGGAGAACTGTTTACCAATATCGTCTTCACAGGTAAAATAATTTGAGCTGTTTCAAGAGGATTAAACGAGTTCAACTCAGATAGCTCAGCAAGAGTTTGACTACAGAGGGCTAGTCGGTTCGCTGCAATATATGGTAAGAGGTGCAAGACCAAACATCGCAAATGCGGTGAGAGAACTAAGTAAGTTCGTATCCTGCTACTAATAGACACACTGGGAGGCAGCAAGTAGGGTCTTGAAGTACTTGAATGGGAGGTCAACGTACGGACTTTCTTTCGATGGGAACAAGAGAGAGGTGTCATATGAGGTGTACACGGACGCGAGCTTCGCGAGTCAAAGCAAAGATCGAAAATCTGTATCAGGATATCTGATCACGATGGTTGTCACCACTGTGTCGTCGAGTAGCAAGGAAAAAGACTACATTTCTCTTTCGACAGCATATTCAGAGCTGATTGCACTTAGCGAAGGCGCAAAGGAAAGTGAATGGCTTTGGCACCAACTGTCAGAAATGGGATTCCATCAAAAGTCACCGATAAAGGTCTGGTGTGGCAGCAAGGCCGCGATCAGTGTCGTAAAGAACCTTGGCAATAACAATGCAAACAAACACATTGAGATTGAGTGTCTGTTTCCAAGAGAACTTGTTGCAATGAAGTTGTTTCACACAGTTCATTTACACTTGGGGTATTGGCTTCCATACTCAGGGGAATGTTCGAGAAGAAGCATACATTTAATCGATCAAGCATTTTCTCTGATGACGATATGCACGTTGGAATGTTCGAGAAGAAGCATATATTCAGTTAACCAGCATTTTCTCTGGCGACAACATGCACGTAGGCTGTGGCGCGTATAATACTGTTTGAGAACAAAATGGAGATTTATCTGAGGATATTTGTTGGCGAAATGAACAATTGCGACCGGACACGTTGGATATAGCAGTTGCACACAGGTTGATTACACTCGTGGTGCTGGCTTTCATACTCAAGGATTCGTTCGAGAAGAATCATACATTCAGTCTACCAGCATTTTCTCTGGCGACAACGTGCGATTTGGCTGTGGCGCGTAAGATGCTGTGTGAGATCAAAATTGAGAGATGCCTTTGGACTCATTCAGAGATGCTGCTATGCTTGATCGCAATATCAACGACCTGCGTGACTTTATCCGATCTTCACACTTTCACACTTCCCTTGACAGACGCAGTTGAGGTGGCACTGCTTGGTCGGATTCGTGAGGTTCAAGCGGTCGAGCAGAGACTGGTCGTGCACACAGATGTCGAAGTGCTGAAGCATGTCAACGACGAAAATCTTGACGAGGCGCGCGTGTTTGGGGTCGAATTCGAGTGCTCGACGTCCAGCACATCCAATAAGAATGTGCAATCGTATTGATCAGTGACGACGGGTCGTCATTTTCAGAGGTCGCAGCAGCCATCTACTGGCTATCGCCATGGAACTGGTGTCAGTTTTTCCTTCGTCTGGTGGTGCGGTAAACGGACCTAGCGGACGAAAGACTTTTAGTCGGGAAGGTGCCCCACGCGACGAATGCCAGATCACTGAAGCACGAATTCGGCGTACTTGGTGCTCAAGTCCGTGCTCGTGATGTTCTTTAGCAACGTATGTGCATTTTTGTGATGGTCTGGACGATGCTGACCTCCTTTGTATGATGTGTCAGTGACAGAGGTTATCGCAGATGGTCAGGTCAACTCTCTTTCGGGCACTCAGTTTTCCGAGGGAGTAGAACTGTCACCGATAACACAGGTGGCCAAGGTGTGCTTGTGAGGACACGAGACCTCGCAGTTTCCTTTCCGTGATTTTTAGGTACAAAACAGACAGTTTCATCTCATGGTGTTTTGGGTTGATACGCAAACACGAGAAAGTTATCATCTAGATGACACCCGAGTACGACAACTGAAGCAAGTTGACAGTACACACAAACTTCAAAAGTTATACGACAGGAAACCATCATGCGAAATGCATTTTCCATCCATCCGGTAAAGCCTCGCAGTGTCCGCTCCGGCGATGTCCGAAGAATAGAAGCATTGAAGCTACTCCAATGCCAGCTCCTCCATAAAATACATCGCCCGCAACATAGCTGACTCGGGTGACAGCGACGTAGAAGCTGGTCCGTTGGGGGGTCCGTCTGCTTGAGTGTCTCAATAGCCCCAATATCATGCTGCCAACGGTCAGCCCTTGATATTTATCGGCGACTGTGCTGAATGCTAGGACTAGCGGGATCTGCGCCATAGCGACATCGAACTGTGCTCGTGACAGTTGAGAGGACTGCGAGTAGCATCACCACGTCAATGTTGAGACAACCTATCTTGTAAGGAGATTTCCACAAATAGTCAAATATAAGAAAGTACATATTAAATTTTTTGGATAATAGGGTGAGAAATTTTCTCTCCCAATTATCCGCAATAAATTGTGTGTTTTTCGCTGAAATGGGGATTGAAATCTTTAATACAGCACATATTTTTCGGATATCAACAAGAATGCCACTAACGATGGATATACGTGAGTCACAAATGCACCTCGAACTAAACAACACTTATTCTCCATTTCCTTGTGCCACGCCAACGAAACCCAAGAAAACAGTTAAGAGACTCATCATAGGGTCTATCCAAAGGCCAAATGCACGCGGATCACCAGCACGAATCACCCGCCGATCGTTCAACTCTATTGGCGTCGACGTCGTGACTCGCAACTCGCACTCAGAGAAACAACGCATCTCCGACGGGGCCATCCGAGCTTTCTGGAAACATCTTGTTCCCAACCTTGGCAAGCCACCAAAAAGGAAGGTGATGTGGGCATTGGTACTGGCGAACATCGATCATCCTGCCGCAACATCTATCCATTCACCTCGAAAAGAAATCCTAACTTACCGACTTGGCAAATCCAACAAATTTTCAGAGAGATCACCAAGAATAGAATCGCCTACTTTGAAGTCGAATGGGAGAACACTGTTGGGCCTGCTGAGGTCGTCTCAAAGGAGATGATTCGATCTTTCGAACAGCAAAACTGGAATAAAGTCGAATGAACCTATATTGAAGCGGAAGCAAAAGAATGTTAATCATGGTATTGCCTTCTTTTATAAATCTCAACTAAACCCCAACCTTACTAAGAAATCTTATGAAACCCATAATAAACTACAAAATATTTCCCACATCATTATAAGCTATATCTCAAAAAATACATATATAAATTTAGAAAAATCAATATCCTTTAACGAACCTCGATTTTAAAATCGAGGTTCGTAAAAACCTTTGGTTGGAACAATTCACATGATGTCATGATTTTCGGAAAGCACAAATACATTCATGGCCAATATTTTGAAACCATCTCGCTTTTGTCCATAACTTTGCAACCACTGATCGGTCAGAGCTTCACGTGAGGGTCGATTGAGCCTTTTTGTAATTTTACTTTCTTTTGTGAGGAAAAGCAGCACGCTTCATTAGAATCCTTTGTACGAAGCATCAAACTAGAGATGAGACGGGCAGCATGTATTTGGGGCATCCACAGGATACTTCGAAGCGCTATACGACATTGCGGTGTGCTCATCGACGTCATGGTCATCTCTTAGGTCGTGCACATATGCGAGAGGTATCGATAATAGACAAATTTAGATAGTGATACAATAAGGTATTGCTCAAGTGGGTATTTTAGACTTGAAGTATCGGTTTGTGGTCCTATTATTTTGGCCAGCTCTCAAATCACATTCACTCGAACGGGAAGAGAAGGATGTATCGACTGTATTCAGCGTTTTGCACCAAGGCTACATATTACTAGATATTGATCATATCTAAACAGCAACTCTGTCCAACCAGTGTTTGCGAAGTTATGGACAAAAGTGAGATGGTTTTAAAATATTGGCCATGAGTGTAGGCACCTAAATAGCTACCGTAAAACGCTTAATTGTTTATATATGCACTTAGTTTTTAATATTTATATTTCTCGTCCCAAAAAACAAAGGACATTTTGGATTGTTTGAACCACAAGTATATTTTACGCGAAACCATCGGTCGAAATTTTAAATGATTTCAATTTCAACAAATCATTCAGCACCCAAATTGAAGGCTCAGCAATGACTAGCTGATAAACCATAAAGGCATGTTTCCATGACAATAATTTTGGCCAAGCTGTTCTTCAAGCGCAATGCATATTAAACAAAAAGACTTAACAGTTCTGAAAGCGAAAAACATTCCTCTTATAATTATGTAGGTCCCATAGATTGTCTCTTTTTGGTGTGGTTTGGACGACGATTGGAACATTAATGTAAGTATACGCTGCCAAAACACTGAAGTTTGAAAGGAATAAGCACCGCGTGTATCCAAACGAAAAAAGTTTATCAGAGCGCGCGTCCTCACAACTATCTCGTGAAGTTCGCATAATTTTTGTAAATTATTCATGTTAGCAGTCGCAATCTGCCAAATGTCCATTATTTTATGGAACAGAGAAAGTAGCTAATTGATTATAATTATGATATTCAGTTAGAAAGTCCACTTCAATTATAAATCGATACCTCAGTCCCGACTTGTATAGCTCCAACCACTCAATTATATATAAATCGATGGCTCAACCTCAGATTTCTTACAAAACACTATCTAATACCTAGTGATCAGAAGACAATCTCTCAGAATTGGATGACAAACGTCGAATGTATATTTTGGAGTGGACATTCAACAGTCACCGCTCGCAAATCGACATTAAAACAAGACCATTGTCCAAACATTTCCACAACAAACCCTCAAAGTTTGAATGACCCATCGAACAAGTGCACGGCAGTGCGTTCGTGTTAACTCGCGCAAGGACGCAAAAACACCAGGCCAATTTAGAGGCAATCAAACTCGCAAGCATAACAAGCAGGGCTATCATTTTAGTTAAAGACTTAATACCAAAACTCGATATTACATATTTTACAAAGTACATTAAAAATGATATTCACTTATTTTAAGATTGGTGGTATCGATGAGGTAAAGATGAATGGCTAGAATACTTGGTCACGCATGCGCACACACAGCCAGCAGCTCACTAAAATTCCGTGGCATGACTAGTTCTTTCAGCACTCACAAATGCGGATCTTGCCCCTCTCCTCCAGTTTCTGTTCACTATGACTCCTCACGGACCCTTCACTACCGCAGGCGGGCGCGTACCTTTTTAATGGCGTTCTGGACGAGCAGGAGGAACAGTCCGAGCGTTTTCGCTCTCGCTGTGGGGCTGTGCGCAAGCAGCAGGTGAACACCAGTCTCAACAAATTGATCGTGGTGTCTTCCGCTCTCACCCCGACTACGTGCTGTCGTTGACAGCTGCTCGTCACGGGCCACGCTAGATCAGTTCATCAATCGCAATCATAGCGCATGCACGATTGGATCGACTTTCACGTCATGTTCGACCTCCTGTTCGTCTTCGCACAGAACACATCTGCTCTCAAGGTCATCAAAATGGATGGTATGTCCGCCAAAATTCTGCGTTCGTACCTATCTCGGCGAAGTACGCTATCGGAAGCAAATTGTGCAGATCACCCTTCAAAGTTTGGTATCGTTTGTGACAAGTGGACGTTCAAGTCGGAATACTATCTGGGTGTCTTCGCTGACTTCCCGCATGGCAGCAAGATGGGCACCATCCTCCTCACCATGGTTCCGCTGATCGACGGCAAGACACCTGATTTGTTAGTAGCCAGCCACGCCTAACGCCTAGTTCCTCGCCACTATTCTCTGCTTCTCGACAAAAAACCCATCTATCTCATACTTAGTCAGCGAGAACTGCGCTGTCAACTGTCGCATCTCGACCTTCTCGTTGTCCCGATCGTCTGCTCCGCCATTTATCAGCTGAACATGGGTCCTGTCGCCTTGATGGCTGACTCCGAGCCACATCTTGAGGCCATTCAGAAGCTGATATAGAGGCTTAGTCACCACAATGTTAGCGCATGTTCAGGTGCGAGAAATATTGGACATTGTACTTTTTGAAAGAAAATATTCTTCTTGATGATATTTTTTGAAGGGCGGACATCCCTACGTCATGTGGTGCGGCAAGAAACACAATGTTTGTCTACGTACGGAATGGTGTCGCGCTTCCTCGAGCTCAAGCTCTAACTAGCGCTGGTGAATGAGGAGACAATCGACTTGCTGATGCCAGCCCGCCAAGAGGAAGCATAGATCGAGAAAATAATGCTGAGGCTGAGTGATGAGAATTAGGGTCGATGAAGCTCAAGCTGGCTGAGTCGGTCTCGCTTATCGAAGTTCGAGACATCTTCAGCGAGATCATGACGAACCACAACGCAACAGCGCGCTGCCTCGCTTCGGACGCCGATAATGTCTTGTGTTCCGAGTTTGGGTCAGCAGACTTGCAGGTCGGATCTGGGGAGGAGAGACACTTTAAGCCATGCAGAGGTTCCAGTTTCCGTACTCCCAAGCGCTAGAAAATATTGCCGACGCTTCTTGGCAACATGGAACTCGACAAGCATCTCAGCCCAATCCAACAAGACGTGCTACATCGTTCGTTCGAGTCACCCAGCGCCGCGACTCGAAAAACCAAGGCGCCGTAATTCACAGTATCGCCGACTTGCATCGGCGAACCACTACTGCCAGAGGGCAGTGGAGCAAGACTACCAACAAAGGAAAAGAAATGATGAAGCTACTTTTGTTAACACCAACCCAGACAGAGGAATCACCGACAAATGTGGACATGGAAAGAATGAGAAAAGAAGAGGGCGGGGAGAGAGCAAGTGGTCCACACACCAGGCTGTTAGCGGATATTATAAAGCGAGAACAAGAGAATAGGGTGAAATATGGGGAGAGCGAAGCAGAGCGAGAGAAAATTAAATGGACATGGAACAGTGAAGACTAGTCAACTGTCTTGAAAAATGGATCAGGTCAACAATATCTATTAATTTCACATTTTTAAATCATCAATCTTTGAAAGAAGGGACCCATTTTTGGGCCGTTTTATGTTATCGTCATGAACGTCACCGATCTGAGCTATCATCAAACCAAAAAATATGCAATAGAAAGAACATGTCAGATTGAGACTTCATACACGAGTCTGTCTCGACCAAACCATTTGCCAACCAGGCAGATGCCTTCCAATCTTTTGCTTTTATTCGAGAATTATCAAAATTATTTTCAAAATTTGTGATTACAGCCATATGGTGACAACACGTCTTTGAAGACATTTAAAAATAAATTATCAAATAATATTTCCTTGCCTGATATCTTCTATCTGAGCAGCGACCACCTCACAGATAAAGAAGAAAATGCGAGCGAGGGAGGTGTAGAGTGAGCGGGATATTTCCAAGACCACGTCGGTCTAGCAAACGCAACCTTGGTGAGGTTAGTCAAACACATCAATGAACATGCCCTGTAAGTTTGAGCCCAGTCGACAAAGAACCAGTGAAGTTACCATTTTCGACCGCAGACTGCAAGGTTCACTTCTTACAAAGATTGATGATTAACACCCAGTCTCTGAGTCAAGGAGGCAAAGCCCCATACAAAGTTTCTAAATAGATTATTTAACAGCCATTTTTGACTCAACGAGGCCAAAAATTTCCGACGAAAATAAAAACATCGTCAATTCTTATCCAATCACAACGAATATTTGTGTGATGGTTCTACGGATGATGGAGGCGCGGACGCACCTGATTGCAATCTCAGCGAAGTATCCTGAGAGGCAGCATTTAAATGTATAGAGATGTCGAGCAGCATGTAGGGAATGCAACACTGTACATAGAGAACTTGTGCGGTGTTAGGTGTAAAACGTATCGCAATCGCTTACAGTGTGATGTCTACTCCGCGTGGGTACCGTGTATCGTGTTAAGTGTATCTGGTATGTCTGTCATAAACCTTGTTATCTTTTTCGTGTTGCTGGCTGCTAGCTGCCCCTCCCTGATACCTCACACGCAAATACATCCATCCCTCACATCACCCCCACCCTCCCCAACCACACACAGGCACCAGCTCAAATGACCGTTTAAGTACACCTGCGAACGTCCCCCCCCCCTCCTTTGACACATAAACACACACTCCCAAACATATTTACGCCGCTCTCAAACTCACCAACTATCGCTCACCTTGTCCTACAGCGGCCACCAACCGAGTGTACCCCCCCCCCTCGCCACACACCTC
>SMMQ01003055.1:408-12265 GCA_008271595.1 [Pythium] brassicae (nom. inval.) | reverse complement strand
ACGACACGACACGACACGACACGACACGACACGACACGACACGACACGACACGACACGACACGACACGACACGACACGACACGACACGACACGACCGACACGACACATACGGCGCACACACGACGCACCGAGTAGTGTTCGCCTTCAGGGAGGTCGCGCACGACGAGCTTCGAACCGAACTCGAGGCGGTTCTTGCCCGCGCGCTCGTCGTGCACGAATGCGTAGTACTGGAAGTCGCTCACGTCCGCGATCTCGACGCCCGGGAGGCCATCCAGCGGCATTCGGAACGTCTGCAGCCGCACAAAGCCACAGCCAGCGTCGCTGTCGCTCTCGGAGTCGTCGGCCGCAGTTGCTGCCGGGGCCACTGCGAACGGCCGCCACGCGCACACGTCCACCTCCATGTTGCCGCTCTCGCGAGGCGCCGCGTACAGGAACGAGCTCTCGTCCGAGAGCAGGCTGTCGAAAAACAACCGCGGCGAGACCTTCCCGCCGAGCCCTTCCTCGAGCACGAGCTTAAAGGCCAGCGGCGCGCTCTCGAAGAACGGAGTCTTTGTCGGCGCCACCACCACGGGGGCGGCTGCGCCCGACGACAGCTCGGCGCGGCCCGCGCGCTGCTCGCCGCTGTGCACCGTCCACGGCAGGCGCGTCGGCAGCACCTTGAAGCTGCTGTGCAGGCTCTTGGCGCCCTGGTACGCGACGATCATGCCTTTCACGACCTCCATCGCGAGCGTGTGCGGCGGGATGACCGACGGCGGCGGCGGCGATGGGTTGCTGTTGGT
Source organism: [Pythium] brassicae (nom. inval.) (assembly GCA_008271595.1). Lineage (NCBI taxonomy): Eukaryota > Oomycota > Peronosporomycetes > Pythiales > Pythiaceae > Globisporangium > [Pythium] brassicae (nom. inval.). Next base: position 11,486 of record SMMQ01003055.1, on the reverse strand, counting down.
GCTGCTGCTTCCCGCCTGCGCAGCTGTGGCCGCTGTCGTCGCGCTGGCGGCCACGGGCGCAGCTGCGCGTCCGCGCCGCTCCTTGGCGGTCTCGAGGAGCAGGTCGCAGACGTTCTTCACGCCCTGGAGCGCGCCTTTCTCGATCAGCGCCGCGAACATCGTCGGGCGCGTGAAGTGGACCCCTGTGCGGCACCGGAACTGCATCACGGGCGACCCGCCGCCCGTCGAGGCGTCCACCGGCAGGTTCTGCAGCTCGAACACGGTCTCGATCGAGAAGCAGTTGCTGAACGGCGTGCTCAGCGTGTAGAGCTTGGAGCGGAACGTGACCTTGTCGGTCGCCTTGTCGCCCAGCACGTACGAGTGGTACTGATCGATCGCGACGGCTTTCCGCCCCGCCGACCCGGACGCCGACACGCTGCTGCTGCTGCTGTCGGCGTCGCTCTCGGGCGTCGCCGCCGGCCGGTAGCTGCGCTTGCGGACAAAGCCAAAGTGCGGGTGCGCGTGCCACTCGCTCAGCGGCTTGTTGCTGCTGCCGCTGGCAAGCGCTGCAGCCCTGTCGCTCGCGAACCGCCGCGCTTCCTCACTATAGAGCATCTCGACAAATTCGTGCGTCGTGCAGCGCGTGACGGTCGTCGAAATCACCTCGGTGAGCTGCCTGTCCGGGAGCTCGAAGAACCGCCGCACCGACGGGTCCGCGATCCACGGCAGCGCCATGTGCGCACGCTCCGCCTCGACGAGCACCGGCGTCTGGAACGTCGTGCCCATCGCGACCGGCAGCGGCGACCCCGACGGCGCCGCCCGGGGTCCATTGCCCACGCCCGCGCCGGCGCCTGCGCGGTCGTTCGCGAGGTACTCGAACGCCGACAGGTCCGACGCGTACGTGAGCGCGAGCGCGTTCGCAAACGTCTTCGACAGGTAGATGTTGTCGCGCGCGGGCTCGTCGCCGCTCGCTGTGACGACGCTCGAGCTGCTCGCGGTCCGCGACGGCCCGAGCCCGGACGACGACAGCGGCGCCGTCGACGACCGGTGATTCTTCGCGAGCCACATGCCCTTGCCGAAGCGTGACGAGCAGAGGATCATGTACACAGTCGGGGAGCACGCAGCGTCGCCGTCGCTACCGCGCGCGTCGCCGTCGGCGCCGTCCGGGCGCTGCAGCACGCGGAAGCTCTCCCAGCCCTGGAGCTTCTTGGCACTCACGACGACGCGGCCGACAAAGTTCTGGCCCACAAAGCGCTGGTAGATGGCCGAGAGGAAGCCCCAGTGGTGCGTCTTACCCCGCGCGACGTGGAAGAGGCAGGACGCGTCCGGCGCGCTTGTGAACACGAGCTTGTGCTGCGCGTTCACGCGGAGGAAGAGCCCCGTCGTGGCGTCCATAAAGTAGATCGGCGCGTCCGCGGCCGTGCGGAACGCGTGGTCCTCGAGCTTCTCCTTCACCTGGTCATAGAGCGACTTGCCCCCGCTGCCGCTGCCCGCGCCCAGCGGGATCTCCGAGCTGCTCGCGGCGCTGCTGCTGCTGCCGGCCTCGCGACGGCGCAGGCGGGGCCCGCGCGACTGCGGCGGCTGCAGCGCGAGCGCGAGCGCGGGCGAGGAGGCGGCGGCGGCGTTGACCCCGCGCCGCGCCGGCCAGCGGTCTGCGAGCGCGCGGTGCAGCTCGGCGCGGGCGGTGGCAAGCGCGTGGGCGGTGGCAGTCAGCGCAGCGTCCTCGTCCGCGAGCGGGTCGCCGCAGCGGAAGAGCGCCATGAACGCGCGCTTGTAGGGCTGCAGCATGCGGTGCTCCTGCACGAGCGCGAGCGCCAGCAGCGCCGGCAGCAGGGCAAAGAACATGAGCGACACAGCGGGCGTGGTCGCCACCTGCGCACTGCGCAGCACCGCCACGGCCGCTACAAGCGCGCTCGTGACCGCCGAGGGCACGAGTATCTCCATCGGCGTGAGCTGCGCGGCGGCGGGCGAGGGCGTCGCGGCGCGCGCCATCGGAGCGGATGTGGCGCTCAGTCCCTGACTCCTGTCGCGGATTGCGAACTGAAAATGTGCGACGTGTTCACACCGATTTCAACAGAGCTTGCATGGTGTGCAACTGAGGCGACGATATGCAAGCTGTGCATTTGTCGGTTTCCTGCCTGCGTGTCAGTGTTTATCGTTTTCCACGAAGGACAGTATCTGCCAAAGCTACAGAACTTCCAGTACCGGTACTGAAGTGGTAGAGCGTGTCGATCATCAACGGAAGCGGGTGGCGTCACGGCAGCGCGAGACGAGGTTGTGTCACGGGCTCGGACTCAGCGCCTTCGACAGCCACTTGAACTTGAAGCTGAAGTCGACGCCGAAGTGAACGAGGTACATCTGCGCGACGTACATGACCCAGAAGGCAAGCTTGCACTGCACCTGGCGCCACTGGCGCGTGAGGACCATCGCGAGCTGATGCATCCAGGCGACGCCGAGCTGCCGCTTGATCGCGACCCCCATCGCAAGGAACGAGAGCAGCTCGAGCGCAGCGTACAGCAGGACCTGCGTCACATTTCCGAGGAGCTCCTCCTGCGTGAGGTGCGCAAGGTGCGGGTAGTAGGCTCGGTTCGGGAGGTAGAACATGAGTAGCGTTGAGGCGCCTGCACACACAAGTCCGCAACCACCCACGCAGTGTGAGCGGATTCAACTCGCCCATCGACTGCCCTGCAAGATCCAGTCCGCCACTCAATGGGCACGTACAGTACACCACTGGAACCACGACCTCGATGTACTCGACGAGGACGAAGCACTCGGTCATGAAGAGCGCTTTCGTCGCGTTCTGGACGAACTGGACGCGCTCTGCTGCGGTGAGTCCGAGCTCCGTCCCGGAGACAGGGTCCGCTTGTGCAGCTTCTCGACTCGGGGTCAAGCTTGCCATTGGTGACGCTTGCTCGCGCGACACCGACGACACCGGAGACGTCGTAGGCGCGGCCTGTCTGATCGAGCTTGCGCTGGCACATTCCGAGGAGGACCGCGCTTCGTTCGCGATGGCCGCTAGTTTCGCTGGCGCAACCGAAGCCGGGGAGCGTACTCGCATCGCCAGTGCTCGGAACGCCGAGACACCGGCGTCAGAGCTCGCCGACGGCCTGGAGATCAGGTGGTCGCACTCGAGGATCTCGATTGCGGCGTCAATGATGTTGTCGTGGCGCCGGCGCCGTCGCAGTGTCGGTCCGGACGACCGCGTGGTTACAGCGGTCGACGCAGACATGTCTCCAACAGGCGTCTCCTCCACGACGGGCATCTTGTCGAGCAGCGCGTTGAGATCACGGACCACGTCTTTTAGATCGTGCAGCGACAGCCACGCGTGCACGATGTCCACGGCGATGAGCGCGGTCGTGGTGCTGTATGACGTGGAGTTGCCCATGCACAGTGACACGTAGAGCGCGTGGAAGATCTCAGTGTTGAAGTTCACGGTCTCGGGTTTCACGTCGTCTTGGTCGCCGAGACCGCGGCTGATCAAAATGTTCAGCGCGATTTTCATGCACGGGAGCAGCAGCACGAATGCCGTCTGCGCGTACGAGCTGAGCAGCGTGAAGGCGTATGCGTACATCGGGTAGAGCATTGCGACGTTCGTTTGGTGCGTCAAGATCACGAGTTGCGATTGCACGAGCTTCTTCACCTCGGCGCTGCTTCGGATGACGTGGCGACAGTAGTACCAGAATGCCCCGACGAACGCGGCAAACATGGCTGGCGACACCATCGGGAGCGTGAACGGCACTGGGAACCCGATCAGCAGCGACAAGCCGATGCCAACGCCAAGTGCCCCCGAGACACACGCAAGGCTGATAGCGATGAACTCCCGGGGGCCGAGCAGGAGAGCAGGAATCGCAGCGTGAGCCTGTGTGAGCTCGACGAACGCGGTGGCGGCCGCGTAGCAGCACAGCCGGATGCAGAAGTTGGCGCTCGACAGAGCTCCTTTCTCTGGCGCGTCGAGCTTGAACCAGTCGAGCGCCGCGACGACCCCGATGGCCGGCAGAGGCGTCAGGAAGATGATCAGGATGCGTCGCCTCGCGGTGCAATCGCGTGTGTGCGCGTGCAAGTTCGTGAGCCGCTGCAGCGAGTACTGGCCGTGCAGTTCGACGCGAGTCTTGTTCCACGCGGCCATGAGCCGCTCAAGCGTGCACCGTCGCGGACGGCGAGGCTCATCGAGCGCCATGGCTGTGTGCGAGTGCACCGGCGGGGCGTTTGTTTGCTCCAGAGATAGAAAGTCGGTGAAGCTGGAACAAGGGCGCCGAAGTTGAGTTGACTCCCATTGTTGACGATGGCAAACAACGCGCAGGTGCTCCGGATGAGCGCGACAAGACCGGTGACACCAGCGGATCAAGAGCCCTCAAGATCGCTTCGAGCGTTGCAGTTTCTGACGTGGCAGCGTGGAGAGTGACGGACCACGAACCGACTGTCACCGGCGCGCTTGTCGACTCGGCGACCATTGTGAGCCTGTAGTAGTAGACTGTACCACCTGATGTGACGAGCTGGAATGACTCGATCTATCACATCTCCGCCCTCTTCACAAACCGCATGTATGATCGCTGACTGAGTGCATTCGAAACACGGTTTGGACGACCTCATAGGATCGATCACATTGGTCAAGTGCGCACTGAACTCGTCAAGGCATCGGCGATTCCAGTGATACGAGTGAACGACTACTGTACGTACGATACGACAGGTATACACAATGAGCTCAAGACGAAATGTCCCACGAGGCTACTGCACCGCGATGCTCATGACGATGCTCTCTGTCGCTTGGTGCATGAACTCGAGGTTTTCCTGGAACGAGCCTGTCACGGCGTTGGTGAGAGCACGCGCGAAGCGTTTCTCCGAAGCGCTCGACGCGCCGACGCTGCCCGCACCGTTGAGCTCCGGGTAGATGTGCTGCATCGTCCGGATGATCGTCATGGGGCCGGTCCCGGCAACAGTCGCGGGAACGTCTTCGATCACGCACCAGCCAGCCTCTCGGGTCGGGATCGGGCTCGGACCAAACAACTTGCTCTTGTACGTCCCGATCGAGCACCACACGTTCACGACGCGCTTGGCCTCGATGAACCGCTTCGCCCAGATGTACCCTTCTGTCGTCGTCTCGTAGCTCTGCAGTGGCATCGTCCCCTTAAAGTGCGCTTTCAGCACGCGGTTCGCCGGGTCCATCGGCTGCAGTAGCAACAACAGACCACCGCCGATCAACAACCCCCAGCGGCCCTGTAGTCGGTTGGTTCAGCGACGACTCCGTATCACACGTCCTACCTGGAAGGTGCCAGTGGCGAGATCGTCCGACGAGGTGTTGATGAGTGTCCAGAACGCGACGCTCGTTGATTCCAAGTCGAACGGCATTATGATTGAGCTCGCGAGGTCGACATAGTGCCTGTCAGTGGCGGGGTCGGTCTTCACCCGCCCCACACACGACTCTTCGTACGTCCCGACAAAGCCCGCGTCCGCGAGCACCGCGTCTACGCTCGCGTGTAGCGGGTCGATGAGCGCGAGCAGCTGCGCGTAGATGCCAGCGGCGTCGGGGCCCTCGTCCGCCAGGAAGCCGCAGTACTTGGGCGTCTCCGGCAGGCGGATGTCCTGCGAGTACCACAGCCACAGGGTACCTCCGTCAGAGTCCAGGACGTGTCCAGCAACACGCTGCTAGCAACACGGTTACGCACCGACGGACGCGGCTGCTTGCGCAGCGCACGCTGGAGACTCTCCGCGAGTTTCGCCTGCGCCACCAGCATGTTCTTCAGTCGCGCGTTCTCCGCCTCGGAGCGCTTCCTCGCGTCCGACTGGTGCGCCGCCACGCGCTTCCACAGCGCGTACGCCGACGTCGTCGCGAGGATCGGCCGCGTGGCGGAGCGGCGGGTCATCAGGACGCCTGCACCCGCGCCGGCGTCCCCCGACCATCCGCTGCTGTCGCTTGTCGTCGACTCGGCGTCCGACTCGGGGTCGCCGCCGCGGTCCAGACGGAGTCGCCGGAGCTGCGCCTCGAGCTGCCCAACCTGCTGCCGCAGCGTTTCAAGTTCGTCTTTCGTGCGCTTGCGGCACGGACGCCCTGTGGGCTTCTCGCTCCCTTCCGCTGTCACCTGGCGCTCAAAAGACGGCACTGCCACCGGTCGGATGGTTCGGAACCGGGTCGGCGGCGGCCACTCGTGTGGCGCTGGCGACGCGGTCAACAGCGTCAGGCTCGCGAGCCCGCCTTCGGATGCTCCAAAAGACTCGCACTCGTCGAGCGGCGCAAAGTTGCCTCCGAAGCCGGCGAGGTCGAGTTCGGGGTCATCGAATAGCAGCAGCTCGAGCTCGTCGCGGGACTCCGTCGTAGCCGCCGGGGGCTGGAGCGGAGGTGGAGGCGCGCGCTCGGGCGCCGGGTCGAATACTAACGCGAGCATCGCGAGCGGGTCGCTCTCGAGCAGTCGGTGGAGGTCGTGCATGGCGGCGTTGCCGGCAGTCATTTGCGCAGAGGAGGTTGTGTGTGTGTGTGTGTGCGTGTGTGCTGCGAGGACGAGAGAGAGAGAGTGGCGGCACGCGACGTTGGTCGCGCAATTGTTGAGTGTGTGATGATGCCGTTTCTCCAAACTCGGATGGTGGGGATGCAATTTCTGAGACTTTAGATACTGTACTTGTAACGACTGGCGAGTACAGTACTGTATCCTGACCTTCAACAGAATCTCGCACCTTGACCGCCCATGGCTGCAGGCTCAAGATCGCGCCGAGTACGCAGGCAGTTGCTCCAGCAAAAGGTGATCAAGCTCGGTGAGGACACACTCCAATGAATTCGTCCATCAGATGCAACTCAGGCAGGACCTGGAAGGAAGAATGGAGTGTCGTACAGTACAGAAGTGGATTGAGTGTCGATCACCTAAATAATGGGCGTCGCAACTCAGTCAGGAGTGTCATGTGGATTGAGTGTCGAATGTTTCATGCTCGACGCTCCAGAGAAAGGAGCTCTGTCGAGCGCCAACTTCTATCCCGGCTGTGCTGCTACGCGACCGCCACCTCGCTCTTCGAGCTCACAGTTGAACGCAAGGAAGCGCTCCGAGGCGGAGAACTTGTGACTGAAGACCGTGCTTGGCGGAGCGCTCTCTCTCTCTCTCTTGTTCTGTCGCATCCCCAACTCAAGCTCAGCAAGTCCTGACGAAAAGTCATTGAACGCTCTCCTGGTGTGATGGATCTCGAGCTGGCGGAGACGGTGTCAAAAGCTGGAGAACCGAAGCTTTCTGGACGACGTGAGCGCATATACGTCTCTCTGGCAGCGCTCGTCGGTACTCGCGTCGACACGGTGTTCGCAGACGCCGGCTTCAGAGGTCTCCAGCGCGACAAGTTCCGCGTCGCCAAGTCAAGACGGACACCACCACCGGACACGCTTTTGTCGGCCTCGCGAGCTGCTTCGTGTTGCCGTTCGACATCGGAGCGACGAGCCGCGTGTTCTGGACGGTCATCACCACGGTTCGCGGTGCGCGTCGCTCCCGCAGCTTCTATCGTGTGTGAGAGAGAGGGAGCGGGTCAGCTCGGACTTGTTCTTCGTGGACTGGCTAACCGTAGGATCGGAACGCAGTGAACTCCTCGGCGAGCGCCACGATGTGGCTCGTGCTCGATCCGCGTCCTCCGGCGCCGAGTACGGCTGGAGGCGCTGCGACGACTGTCCGGACAGTGCACCGGACCCACCCGAAGGCCGAGAGCGGATCCAAGTCGCTGCTGGAGAACCGCGTCATCCACACGCTTGTGGACGCCGTCATCACGAGCGTGAGAGTGCGGGAGAAAGGAGGGCGAGCGGCAGCCTCGTAGAGTGTGGAACCTAGGACTGCCGGGGCGAGTACGCGTTGGCTCATTCACATTTGCTACGCGCGACTCAAGTGCGCCACCATCACAAAGTTCTCGACGAGCTGCCAGATCACGCGCATGTTCTGGAGATACGAGCCGACGATCAGGTCGGTGAGCACGCCGGCTTGCTCGTGCTCGTCGGGGGAGGCCGCCTCCTGCAGCTCCGGCGCAGAGCGCAGGACCATCTGGAACAAACACGAGACTCTGTCGACACCACCTTCTCCAACTCCGTCGCCGGTCGCGTCGAGACGCGGAGATGGCGAGAGCTGCGTGGCGACGGTCAGCCCGCGTTCGCGGAGTCGGATTCTCCGCGAGCCGAGGAGCGGGCCCTCGGACGTTCCGGCGGTGCACCAGACCACGACCACGCGGTCCGCCTCGACGACTTTGCGCATGACAATGTTCACGCGAAGTGCCACTTGTGTTCGCCGGAACTGCAGCGAGGCTCTGAACTGCGCGCGCACGGTGTCCGCTGTCGCTTCGATCACCTGAATGGGTCTCAGAATCAGAATCAGGGTAGATCAGCGATCCCCACCCTTCCATCTCACCCGAGTTCGGAGCCCGCGATCGCACCTCGTACGAGCCGTTGGCAAAGTCGGTGCGTGGAGAGCTGGCGAACTGCCAGACGGCGGCCGCTGCGGTCGCGAGGTCGAACGGGAGAAGGTTGGCGTCGAGATACTCCATGAAGATGCCGCGCGAGCCCCACTTGACTTGCACGTCGCGGAACTCGGCGGTTCGGTCGCCCATGCCCGTCTCAGCCAGTGTCGCGTCCGCCTGAGCGTACAGCGCTGGGATCTCCTTCATGAGCGCCTCGAAGGAGTCGGCGTCGCTCTCATTGTCAACGCGGAGTCGCTTCGCCGTGTCTCCATCCAGCCGAAAGCTCTCGATCCACTACAGAGGAGGAACAGTGGGGACTCGAGGGTGAGGCGCTTGTCTCGACAAGTTACGCGTCGCAACTCAATATCCACAGCCCAGTGATGCCGTACCGACTTGTTCGGGCGCTTGTGCAGAATGCGCTCGAGGCTCGTGGCGACCTTCAGCTGCCCCTCGAGCAGCTCGCGCAGCTTCGCGTTCGCCACTTCTGCCCGGCGTCTCTCCTCTCGCTGGCCCTGCGAGATCTTCTCCCACAAGCGGGCCGCCGAGATCGTCGAGCTGCACGCGCCTCGCGCGCCTGCGTCTCGCTCATCCGGTTGCGGCTGTTGCTGCTGCAGGTTAAACAGTTGCTGCTCGAGCGCCAGCACATGCTCTCTCAGGTACGCCAGCTCCTGCTTCGACCTGTCGCGCTTCGATCCCCGCTTAAGTGCGCGCGGGTCCGTTGATAGCAGTGCTGTCGCTTCGTGTGGCGCGGTGGCGATCGCCACATCGGCGGGTTTCGGCTTCAGCTGCACGAGTGAGCGCGTCGCCGTCGAGCATGAGATTGTAGCGCTGCTCGTGCTCGAGCGTGGAGAAGGAATCTGTTCGCTTGCCTGCGCCTGTGGCTTCGCCGAGTACTCTATGAATGGGACGCACGAACCTTCGTTTGCCCTGCCGCCGGCCTCTGAGTGCTCATGCGCGTGGTCATTGCGGAGCTCCAGTCCGAAGTCGAGCTCCAGCCTCCCGAGCAGATCCTCTGCTTCGGCGAACGTGAGCAACGGCGATGCAGGCTCAGCGTGTTCCATGTGCACGGCGTTTGCTGCAGCAGCAGTTGTTGACGATACTGCTGATGCGGCTGGCAGTCTCTGCGTTGACGAGGCTGCAGCGCAGCGTTCGTGTACTGTATGGAGCACCGAGTCCAAAGTGACGAGTCATTGTTGGGAGCATCACTGTTCATTCCCCACAAAGTACGAACAGCCCAGTCAGTCCACCCTCGCGGTTAAGTACGCAGGATGATGGATGAGACTGTCGTCTTCGAGGACGGCGAGTTCGCGCCGCTGGAGCTGCTGGAGCTGCTCGCCGACGTCGAGGATAGCGGCGTCGAAGCTGCGGGCGGGGCGCGGGAGGGCGATACCCTCACTGAGAGCTTGTCGGGGTTCGAGTATGGGAGTGCACTTCGCTGGGACGTTGACCAGGACCTTGTCGGAGACTTTGCCGGAAACTTTGCCACAGGAGCAGACGCGGAGACTTTGAGCGCCGGGAACTTGGCGGTGACGTCGCCGTCGAACGCTCCAAATGTTCAGGTTACCAGCTCCTCGGTGCAAAAGAGCGGGTCTGCGAGCCGAGGCGGTCGCAAGCGCGTCAAGGACGAGCTCGAATATCTCCGGCAGCAGGTGCAGACCTTGGAGACCCAGCTCGAGCAACTGCGGCGCGAGAGCGAGGCGGATTCACCACTACCGGCGGTTGAGGATGCCGACAGCCCAGGTGCTCGGCCGCAGTCGACGCTCCAGAAGCAGCTCTGGGAGCTCGTCGCGAAGCGCCAGCTCGACGCCAAGCACAAGGCGCTCGTGGAGAACGAGAAGCTGCGGGAGCTGATACAGAGCCAGCTCCGCGTCGCGCACAGCCTCTCGCGCGCGCTGCGGAAGCGCCCGGACGTCTCGGTGCGGACTCTGGGCGCAAAGGCCTGCGCGATAAGAACTGCTGTCGTTGCTGACTCGCAAGTGCTGGAGTTGTACAGTGGCTGGATCCATTCGGGGCCCACGCGAAGCGATCGCGCGTCGACACCGCCGAGAGCGTCTTCGAGGCGCTCGCCGAGGGAGTGGATGCCTTGTTTGCTCAGACGGACTCGGTTGTGCGCGCCGCCGGGCTGTCGGATGTGCGCGCGGGGCTGCAGGGCGGAGTCGTGAAGACCGACGCGCAACACAACGTGTTCCTCGAGGCGGTTCACTGCGCTGTCGTCCCGTTCGGCGTTCGTGACACCGCGTCCGCGCTTTGGAAGCAGATGAGCGCGCCGTCGATGGCTGTGAGCAACGGCATGTACCATGTACGGCGCCTTTTTTTTTGAGCTGGGAGCTGGGGAAGGGGGGGGGGTATAGTGCATAGGCAAGCGCTCATGATGGTGTTGGGCTCCAGGCGGTTGGCGCGACCGAGCAGCAACTGCGAGCCGAGTTCGCAGTCACGATCCGCGTGCGGAAGGCCGAGGCGGTGATCCACGAGCGGCTCGTGTGCAAGCGCGTCGTCGAAGAGCGTCGCGTCGTGCTCGCGTGGTGCACTCTCGGGGACCCGGAGGGCCCGCTGCTGGGGGACGGCTGTCTGCGGACCCGGAGCTGCGGCTGGATTGTGATCGAAGCCGCGACGCCGTCGCGCGGTGCAGGCGCAGAGCGTGCACCGGCCACGCTGCTCAAGAGCGTCGTGCACATGACCCCAGAGGTGACAGC
>SMMQ01003054.1:92251-121166 GCA_008271595.1 [Pythium] brassicae (nom. inval.) | reverse complement strand
CAAGGGTGAAGACGGATTCAAGAAGGACGACGACGAGCGGCACCACGCAGCAGGGGTCGAGGCAGCTCTCGAGTGTCTGCAGGACGACTTTGACGCGCTCGTGGGGCAGCTCGCGGTCTGAGCCTCTCATCCGTTCTGCGTAGCATGCGCACACTGTATGGAGTAGCGACACCAGTCGATTGACCACCAAGTACGTGAAGTAACTTGAATCCACGTCTTTTTTATCACTGTTGGGCGATTTTCACTCATTATTTCGATCCCAGCGAGCCGCTCATGATCGACCGCCGGTATCACCGCTCGCTGCAGCTCTTCACGTGGGGCGCGTGCGCCGCCATGACCGTCAAGCTGGTGCTCTTCACGGACTACTCGACGCGCCGCGGCCGCGAGCAGCCGCACGTCTTCACGGACGTACGTTGCCGCGACGCCGGAAGAGGCCGAGCCGCTCGCGCTGGCCATTGACACACTGACCATCACTCTGCCTTTTGGTGTTGAGCAGCTCCAAAAGTTCGCCGACCGCAAGCTCGACGAGTTCTTCGGCGTCGACTCGATCGCCGACGCGGCTTCAGCGCCGTCTCCTCCGGCTGCTGCCAAGCCGGACGGCGACGCCCGGAAGCAGTGACGCCGCAACGAGCAGCGGATGCGGCTCTTGGCATGCAAGCATCGTTGTGTGCACGCCAGCCCAGCAGCAAAGGGATCAACGCGCGAGGAAAGCGAATGCCATACATACATGAATCTGTTGCTCGCGGCATGGCCTCGATCCGTGCAGCTCATGCACAGCTGCTTCTCTGCGACGACCCGAGCCGCACGCGCGGGTTTACTCGTCCGGGAGCTTGTTGTTGTTGAGAAAGTTGCGCTTCGGGCTCCGCGGGTTCGCGAGGAACGCGTCGCGGGCGGCCAGGAGGGCTTCGTCCCTCCCGGTGAGGATCGTCGTGCCGTCGCTGTAGCGGTCGCACGGGTACCCGCCCTCGTTCCCGTGGAACGGCCGATTCGGGCGCCGCCCGCTCGCCCCGCGGTACCCGACCGGGCAGTCGATGCACTCGTTCACAGAGGTCAAGCCCGCGCGCCGCGAGTACTTGCCGTACGGACACGGCCCCGTGCACGCGCTTGTCGTGAGCCCCGCCGAGGTGCCGTACGTTCCCGGCGGGCACGGGCTGCAGTCAAGGATGCTCGTGCCGCCGCGACGGTCGTTGTACGTCCCTTTCGGGCACTTGGCGGTGCAGTCGCTGGATGTCAAGCCGGGACTGTCGCCGTAGACGCCGCGAGGACAGAGGACGCACTCGAAGATCGTGATCCCGCCGCCAGGCGGACGATACTTCCCGCGCGGACACTTGACGGGACTGGGCTGGATGCCCATGTACAGTCGCACTAGCAGGCAGCAGAGGAGGCAATTGACAGGCGAGACACCAAACGTGAGCCCTCCTTGTGCGACAACCGGTCGCGCTTTGAGCGAGTCGGCCGCAAGCAAGCGACCGCGACAGGCGGGCGACGCACACTGCACATTCTGGGTGTCGCTGCCTCGCAGCGAGACAAAGCCGTGGGGGCGCTGCGGAACCAACTCGTCGCTGAACGCTGCAGCACACGCACGAACACGACCGGTCGACCGGTCGGTCAGCCACACAGAGCGAGTGAATTGATGGGGGCGCCGTGAAGCTCCTGCGTTTATGTAGTGGCCGCCGAGCGAAGCGGATGGCACGCATTCATTCATTCACCCAAGAAGAAGAGGCCGTGAATGCACGCGACTGCCAGCACGAGCAGGACGCGAGCAGCAAGCCGCATCGCTACCGACGCCTTCTTCTCAAGAGACTGACACGTTTCACTCACGGCAGTCAGTGCTCAAGACGAAGACGAAGACGAGTAACCGACGCCCTTAAGGCGATGTACTGTCCTCCAGTCCTGGACGAGCTTCGTCGTTGATATTCATTCACTCAAGTGCTGGTGGCGCCGACGACGCCGTCGATCTTGGCCAGGATCCGCCGGATGTTCTTCTTCGAGACGTCGTCCGAGTCGGCGTCGTCGTGGAGTTGCTCGAGCAGGCTCCGGAAGTCGGGCTCGGCCGCCAGGAGCGACGCGTAGCACTGCGGGTAGAGGCAGAAGTTGCCGAGCGAGAAGAGCACGATGCGCCGCGCCGCGATGCTCGCGTCCGCCATCGCGAGCTCGAAGAGCTCGAGCGGGGCCTGGTGGCGGCAGAGCTCCGCGCAAAGCTCGTCCGAGTTGCGCACCAAGTTGCCGAGCGCACCGCCGGCGTTCGAGCGCGTCTTCTCTTCCGGGTCCTGCAGGTTCTCGAGCAGGAGCGGGATGCTCGCGCGGAGCGCGCCGTAGAGCGCGCTCGTGTGGAACGCGGCGTTCCCGATCGCGAAGCACGCGAAGCGGCGGACGTAGCTGTCCGGGTCTGCGAGGCTGCGGACGACGCCGTCGAGGAGCGACGGCGCGCCGGCGGTCGGCGCCGCCAGCTGCTCGTAGAAGAGCGTCGAATGCCGGCAGAGGTTGCCGACGCAGTTGAGCGCCTTCGCGCGCACCATCGGCTCCGGGTGCTGGAGCAAGCCGTGGAACTCGGGCAGGAGGTTCGCGCGCTGGATGCAGTCGTAGTTGGCCTGCGCGCTGCGCGCGAGCTGGCTCACGATGAGGATCGTGTCGATGATGAGCGACGGTGAGCACGCGCGGTGCAGCATCCCGCACTCCTTGATCACGAGCATGCCGTCGGCGCGCGCGAGCTGCGCGCCAAAGTGCTCCGAGCTCGTGACGAGGCGCGAGAGGAAGCTCATCGGGAGCTCGAGCACCGACGTCTCGAGGTGGAACTCCTTGGTCGCGAACACGAAGCGCAGCACGCCGAGCAGCTTCTGCACGCACTCGACGTCGTACAGCACCTCCTGTGTCCCGACCACGAGGTCCTCGGCCACGCCGTGCATGAACGGGATCCCGAGCACCTTGACGACCGCGTGCACGAGCGCCTTGACGGCGTTGCTGCCGCCGCCCCCGACGTCCGGCCACGCAAACAGGTACGCGATGTGCCGGAGCTCGAGCAGGTTCACGAGGTACGGGACCACGTGCTCGTTGATCGCGGCCTCCATGCGCGGGTCGTGGCACTGGACTTCGCGCACGACGCGCATGAGCTTGAGGAAGCAGAAGAGCCCCCAGGGTGAGAGCAGGTCGCTGCCGCCGCGCAGCAGCAGCGTGCTCACAGTCGTCCACGCGCGGTCTTGCTGGAACGCCGCGACGAAGCTCTGCATCTCGACCGACAACTGGCCGCCCGCCGCCGCCGTCTCCGCCGCCTCGTGCGGCGATGCGGCAGTGGCGTGCGCAGGCGGCTGCTTCCCGGCCTTCGACGCCACGCGCAGCAGCAGCACGACGCCGGCGTCGACCAACCCCTGCGCGCGGATGTTGTAGCACGTCAGCATCTGGAGCTTCGCACTTCGGGACGCCGCCGGCAGACTCGCGAGCTGCTCGTGCTCGAACAGCCGGAACACCGCGTCTGCGCAGCGCTCGGGGAGGAACCCGCGCGCGAGGCAGTGCCACAGCTCCTCCTCCTCGCGCTCGCCTCCGGTGGCTGGAAACACGCTCTCGTCGACGCCGCCGGCCTCGATCGCGTGCGCCAGGAAGTTGCTCAGCGCGCTCAGCAGCGCGACGTCCCGCGACGCGCAAAAGAACGGGTAGAGGCACGTGGCGCACTGCCAGACCTGGAGCTTCGAGAGAGCGCCGCGGTGCAGTATCGCTGCGAGGAGCTCGACTGCAAAGTAGAGCTCGACAGCGTGGAGCGCGCGCGACGCCACGCTGGCCAACAAGACCGACACAACGTCGGTCGCGGGCGACCCCGGCCGGTCGCTCACGGGCGTCTGCGGGAGCTTCTTCGTGAGCGGGACCGACGAGCGGCAGCCGTGGAGAAGCACTTTCAGGATGCAGCAGACCGAGGACTGGTCGTCGTCGTCGTCGTCGTCGTCCCCGTCGTCGTCGTCGTCGTCCGAGCCGTCGCCGCTGTTGTTGCTGCTGGTGCCTCGGCCTGCGCGCTCGTTCAGCTCGCCGCAGAGCAGCGCCACGAGCTCTGCGAGCCCGCTCTTGAGCAGCTGCGTGATGACTTCAAAGTGCACTTTGCTGCGGAGCTTGGCGAGCAGCTTCACGTCGGCCGCCTTGCTCTGCGCGCCATCCGTCGACTGGCTGGCGTCGCACATGAGTGCCACGATCGGGAACGGCTGCAGCGGGCCCCAGCTCTCGCCGTCCGGGTGGACGAACGTCGAGAGCGCGAACGCGGCGTAGAGCCCGAGGTCCCGGCCGCCCTTGCTGATCCGACCCCCGGGGGACCGCGAGGCCCCGGACGAGCGCAGGATCGCGCACAGCGTCTCGACGACGCCCGACGGGTGCACCTGCTCCAAGAAGAGCGACAGGTTCTTGGACCGGTCCAGCATCGAGCCGAGCCACTTGAGCGTCTTCGAGTGCGCGCTGTAGAGGGCCTCGCCTTTGAGGCTCAGCAGCGCGTTCACGGCCCGCACGTCGGTCTTGTAGATCTCGCGGCACTTGACGTGCTCGTCGGCGTCGCCGGCGCTGCTGCGCGCATTCACGATGGACGTGAACGCCATGCAGCACCGGACGACGTGGTACATGACCTCGGTCGCGTCGTCCGCGACCGCTTTCGAGCCCGCGTGGTCTGCGAGCAGCGTCTTGAGCACTCGGTGCGTCTTCTCGCGCGCTGCGAGGACGCTCGGGAGCGCGGTCGTGGACTCGATCGCCTTCAGCACCCCCACCAACGCGCGGTACTGCACCTGCAGCAGCGCCAACGCTGCCAAGCGCGTCGCGCTCGAGCGACAGACGCCCGACAGCGCCTCCAACGCACCGAGCGCTTGTTGAAACGCGTGGCTGTCGAGCACCGCGCTCCCGGTCCGGGCGTTTGCCTCGATCTCGGCTTCAAGCTCGCGCCAGCGCTTCAGGAAGCGCGCCGCTGGGTCGCGCATTCGGCTCGCGTCGCGCTCTTTGTCCGCCGACGCAGCGCCGTCGCGTCTCGCGCTCGGCAACGCCACACTTGGCGCCCTCGTCTCGAGTGCGAGCACGCCGCCCGCGTCTGTCGGCGCGCTCCGGTCGCTGTCGGCGCTGATGCGGCGGCCGGTCTCCGGGTCGCAGATCGCCCACTCGCCGGACGTGCGCAGCCGCTCGACGCTCGGACTGACCTCGGACGCAGCGGTGGCCCCGGTGTCCGCCACGGCGTCCGAGAAGAAGCGCGGGAGCGCGCGCACCTGGCTCTCGAGCCGGCGCCGCGCCTGCTGCTGCTCGCGCGTCTCGCGCACGAACGCGTGCGCGAGGATCTCGGGCCACGTCATGCGCTGCGCCGGGTCCTTGCTCAGCAGCCCGGCGAGGAAGCTCTGGAACGCGGGCGACATTGTCGGCGGGTACTGCACCGGCTCGCGCACGATCATCTCGATGAGCGACACGATGCGCTCCGTGTAGAACGGCGGGCGGCCGACCGCGAGCTCGTAGAGGATGACGCCGAGCGACCAGAGGTCGACCGTGTAGTTGTACGGCTGCTGGCGCATGAGCTCCGGCGCCATGTACAGCGGCGTGCCCTTGATCGACGTCAGCAGGCTCGTGTCGTGCGCGATCGCGCGCGCAAAGCCAAAGTCGCAGAGCTTGAGCTGCTGCTGCGCGCCGATGAGGATGTTCTGCGGCTTCATGTCGCGGTGGATTATCCGGTTCGCGTGCAGCGCGTGCAGCGCCTGCGTGAGCTGGATCGCGATCGCGCGGATCTCGTCCTCGGGCAGCTGCCGGTCGTCCTCGAGGATCTGGAACAGGTCGCCCTGCGCGTACTCGGTCACCATGCAGAACTCGCCCTCGGTCTCGAACGAGTCGAGCATCGCGATGATGTTGCAGTGGTTCAGCCGCCGCAGGATGCTGATCTACAGTCGTTGGGGAAGCATCACGGTGCCAGCAAGCAAGCAAGAGTGAGAGACAGAGGCCGAGGCGAGAGCGTATTCAAGCGCCAGTCGCTGGCGCCGCGCACCTCGTCGCGCAGGTTCTGCAGGTCGCGTGCGTTCTTCCCGCGCTTGGTCACGAACTTGAGCGCCACGATGTGGCCGGAGAACTTGCGCCGCCCGCGGTACACTTTCCCGAAGGACCCTTCGCCAATGCGTTCGAGGATGTGGTACGCGTCCATGCCGGGTGAGAGCTGCGCGCAGCGGCCAGCGACCGAAGAGCGCCGTCCGCGGATCGTTTCGTTCCAGCAAAAAAGTCTCCGAATACAAACACCCCCGACCCCGATCTTTTGGGCCAAACGACGTGATACTGTAGTTCAGGTAGACCTGAACGAACAGGCGGATACGCGTGACTTGCTGCATCTCCCGTCCCTATCGGCCCTACCCGCCTGCCTGTCTGTGGAGCATGCCGGTGCACTGGCGGTGGTCGCTCGGCTGGGGATGGCTCGCGGCGCTCGCGCTCGCGCGTCCCTGCGACGCGAACCTGTTCTCGCCGCAGGACGTGCCCGGGCCGCCGGAGAAGCTGCTCATCTCGGCCGCGAGCGACTCGGCCGTGCGCGTGCAGTTCCTGCCGCCCGAGCGCGCCAAGGCCGAGGGCCACAACGGCGCGCCCGTGCTCGGCTACAAGGTCGAGGTCGCCAAGCGCGTGAACGATGTGCAGACGTTCAAGGTCGAGGCGAACGGCCCCGTGCTTGCCGGCGCCTACAGGATGACGTACGCGAACGCCGCCGGCGCTGAAGTCACGGCGTGCGTGCCCTGGAACGCGACCGAGGTCGAGTTCGAAATGGCGCTCGAGGAGCTACCGAACGTCGACAGCGTGAGCGTCTCGCGCTCGGCGTTCGGCACCGCGGCGGCGAACGGCTTCGTGTACTCGATCGAGTTCGACGGGCGGTACCTCGTGAGCGGCGAGCAGCCGAACGTGCTCGTGGGCGACCAGACCGGCTGCCAGGCGACGCTGCCGCGGAACCGCGTACTGGCGTTCACGGGCGCGCACGTCACGCGGGGCGTGCCGGGGTACGTGCCGGAGGTCTGGGAGGTCGTGTCCGCGAGCTCCGTGGACGTGAATGTGCTCGGCGGCAGCTTCGCTCTCTCGCTCGGCTTTGAAGGGCTCTGGAAGGACTCGACCGTGACCGCGACAGTCGCGCCGGGCTCCAAGACGGCCAGCACGACGCCGTCCATGGTCGGGAAGGTGAACCGCGGCGACGCGATCAAGATCGGCGGCGAAGTCTTCACGGTGCACGCGACGGCGCCGTTCACCGACACGGAGCTGCCGCTCGACTCGTATCACATCCGCGGCGCCGCGGGCGCGGCCGTGTTCGTCGAGGACACAGCGCTGGGCGACGTCGCGGTCACGCAGAACTCTCAGGTTGTGGCGACTGCGACGAGCTTCAAGCTGTTCGTCGCGGTCGGCGAGCACGTCAAGATCGGCGGAGTCGAGTTCAGCGTGTCGTTTGTCGACGACACGTCGCTCAAGGTCGAGAAGATCGGGCTCGGCTTCGACGACAAGTGGCTCGGCGTGTCGCGGCCGCATATCACGGCGTACAAGCGCAAGAAGGTGACGCTGGACGCGAACGCCGAGGCGGTGGACGTCAAGAGAGCGCTCGACGGGCTGCCGGGCATCGGGAAAGTCGACGTCGCGCGCCTCGGGCCCACGAGAGTGAACGGCTACCGGTGGCTCATCACGTTTCTGTCGCTCGGCAGCAAGACGAACTGTCCGTCCTCTCCGTGTCTCCACGCCGACAAGGTGACAGGAACCGCCGTGCTGCTCACGGACGTGTTCGGCGCGACGTGCGCCGCGTGCGCCGTGACCGCGACGCCGAGCGGAGACGAGTCGCAGACCCAAGCGTTCACGGGGATCACGGGCCAGTACAGCGCGACGTCCGTCGTCGCAACGAAGGAAGTCGACGGGCTCGTGGACGAGGTGCAGACAATCTCGACGCAGGCGCTGGCGGACGACATCGGCGGGATCTTCGCCGTGAACTTTCGGAACAGCCTCGCGCAGTCCCCTGTCGCTGTCGTCAACTATGATGACACGGCGCTGGACGTCCAAGTGAAGCTCCAGAACCTGCCAACGGTCGGGCGACTGAACGTCACGCGGTCCGACAACGCTGCCTTTGGCGTGACGTGGACGATCACGTTCCTGTCGAACGTTGGGGACCAGCCGCTGTTCCTTGTCAATCCCGCTCTCCTCACGGGTACCGGCGCCACGGTCGTGGTGAAAGAAGTCGTCAAGGGCGTCGAGGTCCCGTTCGAAGCCATCGTGGACGGCTTGAGTCCCCAGCAGCCGTACTACGTGCGCGCTTACGCCCGGAACATGAACGGCTACGGCGCAGGCACCGACATCATCCAGCGCGACGGCAAAGGCGCGCTGCCGCTGTATGCGAGCGTTGGGAGTGCCCCCGACGCGCCAGCAATCACTGGTCTGTGGCCAGTGTCCGGCTCTGAGCTCGAGGTGAAATTCAGCGATCCGGTGAATCACGGCGCAGCAGTCCAACGGTTCATCGTCGAGTACGCAGTCGGCACGTCGTTCGGCACACCGGCAGTAAAGCGGCTGTCCATCTTCAACTCGCTCGCGAACGACATCGCTGGAACGTTCCGGCTGCAGTACGGGGACGAGACCTCGCCGCTGCTGTCGGTGCACGCGTCGTCGAGCAAAGTCGCCGATGAGCTTCGAACGCTCAGCAACCTTCGGCCCGTAACGGTGACGCGCGCGACGTACGTCCTCACCGGCGAGCCGCTGAGCCGCGTACAGAGCTTTGTGGCGAACACCAACGTGCTGACAACGACGCAGCTCACCGCACTCCAGAGCCGACAGCTCGTGGCCGGGTCGACGATCCGCGCAGGAACCACTTTTAGCTTTACCGTGAAGACCCAGCCGAGTGCGGGCAGCACCATGCTCGAGGTTCAAGCCGGCCACGGCGTCGCGGACTTCACAGGACAGAGTTTGGCGCTACTAAAGGTGGACGGGATGGGGAGCGAGTCGGGGCCCCACGGCTACGAGTGGCTCATAACATTCGCAGGGGACATCGACGCTGTGGCCCACCAAGTGTACCCTGGGCTGCAGCTGCTGTCTTCGCTCACGTCCGTCGAGACTGGGACTTCGCTGGCGACCGTCGGGCTGAGCGAGAAGCAGGCTGCGATCCCGCCTGCTCATTATGGGTCGTTCGAGGTCAGCAACGACGCCACGTGCGATACGTACGTGGTTGGCGCGCCGTCGCCGGTTCAGGTGCTCCAGCTGTTTGCTCCGACGACGATCACGCAAGGAACGTTCCAGCTCGAGCTCGGCTGGGAGAGAACCGCATGCATCACGCTGGGCACCACTGGCACCAAGAGCTCGATGAAGGCGGAGTTGGAGGCGCTGGCGTTTGTGTCGAGGGTGACGATCGAGGAGCAGCGGCTGTTCAAAGTGAGCGTGCTCACGGGGTCGGACGAGTCAAAGGTGACCGGAGTCAACGCTGCCCTGACGACGATCACCCTCGTGAGCAGCAAACCGGGTCTGACAGCAATCGAGGCGGCAGCGCTGCGGAAAGACGCGCTCATCATGGTCAGCCGGAACCCGAACGACTTTAGCCGCCACGCATGCGAGTTCAGGGTGATGATGAACGCTGCGGAGGACGACACTACTCTGAGCGTCACTGCCGTGGGCGCTTGCACGAGCTTCTCGGGCGAGTCGCGGGCGCTGAAGGTGCTGGATTTCCACGACTACAAGATCCGGTTCTGGGGCTCGTACCCGACCGGGGCGTGGCCGACGCTGAAGATCGTCCCGACAGCGTTCGGCATCGCAGGCACGTGCACGGCGTGGGCGCCAGCAGTCGCCGTGCACAGCAAGATCCACACGGTACGGTACGAGGGCGTGTGTGGCCGCGGGTACGGCGGGTCGCAAACGATCCTGGGCGACGCGGCTTCTGAGATCGGCGGCTGGTTCTCGCTCTCGTACTTAGGCGTCGAGACGCCCTCTCTCGCGTTCAAGACCGCGACTGCGTCGGACTTGCGCGCTGCCATCGACTCGATTACCGCGCCTGGCACGGTGAGCGTCACGGTGTCTCAGTACGGGCTCTATGGGAAGGCGTGGCGCGTTACGTTCCTGCAGCAGAACGCCGAGACCGACACGCTGTTCGTCAAGCACGCGTACTTGACGGGCCAAAGCGCGTACGTGAGCGTCTACCCGACCGTCGAGGTGTTTACAGAGGCGAAGCAGAACGACATCAGCGGGACCTTCCGGCTGGCATTCGGTGGCATCGCGACGGAGCGCATCGCGTACGCTGCGACGCACATGAAAGTGACTCAGGAGTTGCAGAAGCTGGACACTGTCGACTCGGTGATCGCACTGGGAGACACCGCGTCAGGCGACGTCGGTGTGTACTCGCTCGCGCTGACGGCAACCGCAACTGTGGGGAGCTCCGTTCTCGGAAACGTCCAGCTCGACAGCAAAGCAATCAACCCGACGCTGTTCGTGGCGATCCGAGAGAAGCTGACGATCGGCACGACCAAGTACTGGGTCCAAGCGATCACGCCCGTGGACATCACGCTCACTGACAACTACGTCGGCGCAGTTGGCGTCGCTGCGGGCACAAAGGTCCCTGTGAACGTCATGGCCGGGCTCATCACTCGTGGGACGATAGCACTTCCAGGGTACGTGGGCATTTCGAGGCTGATGCGTGTGATCACGGCGACAAAAGGCCAGAAGACCGTCGAGCTGCCCGCGGACCATGGATACACGCAGGGAAACGTCTTTTTCGTCGCTGGACAGAAGCTCACGGTCAACACAATCGCGAACGGCGTCATCACGACCTTGGAAGACTACAACGGCGCCAGCGTTGTGGCGGCCGCGCCGGAGCTGTACGTGTTCGACAACAAGCTGCGAACGACGGAGGATCTGCGGCAGCTCGTGTCCGCCGGCGACGACTTGTGGCTGCGATCGGTCTCGTCCGATATCGTCAAGTACTCCGTGACGCAGGTGGACAAGCGGTACTTGCTCGTCGACGGCGTCTTCGTCGACTCTGTCGTCAAGCGGAAGGCGTACCATGTCACGAACGGCCGAAGGTGGTCGCTCGTGTTCCGCTCGTACTCTGGGGATCTTGAGGCAATTGACGCAGTACCAGCAAACGACTGGCGAGGAACCGAAGCGCGCATCGGAGCGCGTGAAGCCAGGACGGTGCAGGCACGCACAGTACGAGCGGGCAACCCAGCAGTCACGCAAACAGTGCTGTTGGAAGCAAATAGCGTCGCAGACATCGGTGCTGCAGCCGAGTACGCGCTGACGTTTGGCGATGAGACCACGACACCACGGCTGCCGTGGACGTCGTCGTCGGCTGCTATCAAGACGGCGCTAGAGGCGCTGGACGGCATCGATGGCGTGACGGTGCGCTCGACAGTCTACGAGAACGGCTTCATCCACACGATCACGTTCTGGGGCGTGTATCCAACGCCGACGCTGCCGGTTCTGTCGGGCGCTGTTTTCAACGCTGCTGGGGCTGCAGGGAGCGTTGCCATTCGGGTCCGGAGCAACAACGCTGTGGCGCGGTCCAAGCAAGAGGCGATCGTGCTCGAGAGCGACCAAACTTACCAGCTTCGCGTCATCGCGGTGAACGCGAAAGGCATGAGCGACTCGAAAGCTACGATCACAACGCGCTCGGCGCTGGCGTCTGTCGTGCCCACGCCCCCGACGAGCGTGTCTCTCGGCGAGTATCACGGAGAGACGTGGCTGTCCGTGCACTATCGACCGCCCTTCTACACCGGTGGGGCGGAGATCACCATGTACCGCCTCGAGTGGGACTCGACGCCTACATTTGACAGCTCGAGCGCAGACTACGGCGTCGCGAACATCCAGAAGCGCTTTGAGGTGCAGCAGGTAACGACAGTCTACCGGAGCGACGCAAACATCGGCGGGACGTTCACACTGTCGTGGGGCGGCCGAACAACCACTGCGCTCGCCGTCGACTGCTCGGCTGCGCAAATGGCGGACGCGCTCGCTGTTATCACGGACACTGTGAATGTGGCGGTCGACCCAGTAAAAGTGACGCGCGTCGCCGCGTCGTGGGGGTACACGTGGAAGATCACGTTCCTCCACACCCCGGGCGACCTGGCGCTACTGGTCGCTGACCGGTCGCTCATGGCGGGCGATTTCCCGCGCATAGTGGTGACGGAGATCGTGAAGGGCTTCTCGGACCTCGCTGTTGGCGACTTTACGCACGAGGTGCAAGATGTGTTCACTGACGCCAACACGCTGCTCGGCGGGTCCTTCAAGCTCGAGTTTGAAGGCAAGCTGTCGCGATCGATCTCGGTGGATTCGTCGGCGCTCGAGATGCAAGCTGCGCTTCAGGACACGACGTCGATCTACTCGATCAAAGTGACGAAGACGTGGCGATACCAGCAGCTCAACACGGCGCTGTGGTCGGTCACGTTCGCGTACCTGCGAGGAGAAGAGCTTGTCGGAGCGGGCAACGTCTTTACGATCGCAGTCGCGGACGCCACGGCACTGACGGGGACCAGCGCCGCAGTGCAGGTGGCGAACAAAGTGACTGGCTCGGATCCGTTCACGTATACGATCGCGGGCTTGCGGACAGGTGTGAAGTACTACTTCCACGCGATGGCGTACAATGCGGAAGGCTTTGGGTCTGCGAACTCGCCGATGTCGAGTGCCGTCACGTGCGGCCACCCAGAGCCCCCGAAGTCAGTTGTCGCGACAGTCGTTGACGGGAAGACGCTGGCAGTCACGTGGGCTCAGAACGAGAAGAACGGAGGCTGTCCGATCGACAGATACCGAGTCGAGTGGTACCGGGCCGAAGGCATTCGAGAAGAGCAGACAATCACGACGTCGGCTGGCAAGGGACTCCCTGAGGTGCAGAAGATCGTGAACTTTGCAGACTCGCAGAGTCTCGGCGGGTACTTCAAGATGCGGTTCCTGGGCGAGACAACCGAAAACGTGCCGTGGAACGCGCCAGCGATCGGTTTGAACTCTGTCAAGGAACGGCTCGAGCGGTTGTCGACTGTCGGCACCGTGGACGTGACTCGCGAGCAGTCTGTTCGGGTCGTGGACGGCTTGCTCATGACTGCCAACGGGAACACTCTGACCCGGCATGCGTCGTCGACAGCGATGCTGGCGAGTGCCGGCTTTGTAGTCGGGGATTCCATCTGGATCGCAGGGTCAAAGTGGACCATCACTGCTGTCGGCGCACCCACAACACTGACGACGGCTGGACCTGACACACTGACAACAGCTGGTCCAGTACCGGTCTTCAAAACAGCGTATGGGTACCAGTGGCGCGTCACCTTTCTGTCGGGGCACGTCGGGCCGCAAGAGCTCATCGAAGCGATTCCGAGTGACAGCTGGGCCGGGAACAACCCTGGGATCAACGTCGAGTCCGTTCAGAAAGGGCTGCAGCCGATCAGCGGCACGTTTCGCCTCTCGTTTGCGAGCCGAGGGATATCACAGACCACGTTGCCGCTGGCGCATGACGTCTCTGCGTCCGACATGAAGGTGGCGCTGGAGAATCTCGTGACGATGGGGCCAGTCGCTGTGTCGCGCTCGCAGAACGGGTTCGGGTATAATTGGGTGGTCACGTTCCTGACCGATGTGAAGAGCGAGATTTCGCTGCTCGGGGTCGACGGCACGGAGCTGCATGGTCCGAGCGTGCGCATAATGGCGGCGCTGACGACGATAGGGACGCAGCCGACAATGTACTGCGAAAAGAACGGAGCGGTCGGCGTGCCAGCTGAGATACAAGTTCCTGGATCGCTCCGATACGTGATCAGCGGTCTTCAGACCGGACAGCGCTACGCAGTTCGCGTTCGCGCGCGCAACGAGCACGGCTACGGTGGCGACGGCAGCATCTCGCCGTCCTTCCAAATCCCGCGATCGACCCCGCTCGCCCCGAAAGACGTGAAGCTCATCGTCTTGTCCGATCGGGTGCTGAAAGTTCGATGGAATGCGCCGCTGAGCGACGGTGGCGCGCTGATAACGTCGTACAAGATTCAGTGGGACACTGCGAACGGGTTCACGAACGTGGGCAGCCCGAACTACGACATGTTTGGCGAGCTGAGAGTGCAGCCGACCGACTCGAGTCCGTTCTTCTTAAACTTTCCAGCGAGCAACCTTCGCAGCTACTACGTCCGCGTGATAGCTGTGAACGACCAAGGTGACGGCGTCCCAGAGGTATCCGATCCGCTTTCTGCTTCGCCGCTGAGCCGCACTCCCGGCCAGCCGGAAAATACCAGAGCCACGGTCCTGTCGAGCTACGCGGTCTTGGTAGAGTGGGAGCCATCGTCGTCTTTGAAGGCGTACTACGGTGGCGACGGCGGACTCCCGATCACGCAGTACATGATCGAGTGGGATAGTTCCGACACGTTCGACTCTCCCGCGGCGTTCGGGCTGGCCAGCGGGACCGCTCGATCGTACATCATCGGGGGCAACGATCCGGTCACGGGCGTTCGCTCTGGTGTTCTGACGCCAGGGACGATGTACTATGTCCGTGTGACATCGTTCAACGCGAAGGGAGCAGGGACGCCGCGATCCACGGTGCCACCGTCCGTGATTGCGGCGAACCAGGTCCCAACGAGCCCGAGAGACCTGCAGCTTACGGTGATTCCGGCGACCTCGATCGGAGCAAGCTGGACGAATCCGCTCTACGACGGGGGTGCAAACTTGAAGAGCTACCAGGTCGAGTGGGACGAGCAAGACGACTTCTCCAGCGGGCAGAGCTCGAAAGCCACGATCCCGATTGTCCGCGAGATGCAGTCCATTGCGGTGAGCACGGAGGTGGTGAACGAAGAGCAGTTCGTCGATGCAACAGTCGAGGTGACGAACGAGCAGCAAGTGGTGCGGACTGTCTTCACCGGCGCCGACGAGGTCCAGATCATTGAGACGAAGAACAGCCCGGTAGTGAACGAAGTCCAGAGCATCACCACGTCGGCAACCGACCGCGACGAGGTCCAGGAGCTGCGTCTCGACGGCGACGACGTCAACGAGATCCAGGCCATCCGCACGTCAGTCGGCGAAGTCCCGGAGGTCCAAACGATCCGCGTCGTCGCGAACCGCCTCCCGGAAGTCCAGACGATCACGATGCTCATCAGCGGCGCAGCGACGGACCTGTCAAACATCGGCGGCGACATCTCGCTTTCGTTCGACACGTCGAGCGAGTGCACGCACTGCACGCTGACGCGCGGCATCCAGACCACTGGGAACCTCATCCTGTCGCTGAAGAAGGTGGACAACAGCGACGGCGCCAGTGTGATTCTCGACGCGCTGAACGCGCTGCCAAACATCGGAGCCAATGGCGTGACGGTAACACGTACCTCAGCGACTGTGGACGCCGACCTGACCTTTGTGTACTCGATCACATTCGTCGGAGGCACCGTGACGGGAAACGTGCCATCACTGAGGGTGGTCAGCGCTGTCACGGTGAACACCAACACGCTGGTGATGACCATCCCGAACTTCGCGACGGAGGCTTTGGTCGGCAATGAGGTCACAGACGACCCGCTCTCAGTGTTCACGGTCAAGTTCACATGCGAGTCGTACTCGGACCCGTTAACGATCAAGAGCTACAGCACTGCGTGCACACCTCCGTTGGCGGACAGAGTGTGCCCCGCGTGCATCACGGCATTCAACGGCGCGGAGTTCACTCTGTCGGCCGACGTGAGCGCCACAGTCGCAGTGAGCGATCGGCTTGTCGCTGGCGCGTGCGTGTTCGAGGTGCAGGCCATCACGGCAGCGACGATCTCGGTCGACCCGGCGGACGTCGGAGCGTTGTGCAGCACGTTCAATGGGCAGGCGCTCGACCTGTTCAAGGCGCGAAAGTACGCCATCGACGTCCCCGTGAAGTCGGCGGCCACCAAGCTCACAATCGGCAGCGTGGCGGAGGGGCTGCTGAAGACGATCATCGGCACGGTCAGTGTGACCCAGAGCCAGTTCATCGACACCACCGCCAACCTCGTTGGCTCGGTGTACACTGTCTCGTTCATCAACCGCTCGGGCATGATCCCTCTGCTGGAATGCAGTGCGGCGAACATCAAGGTGACGCGGCTCGGAGGCGGTGCGTTGTGCACTGTTCA
The DNA here is from genome assembly GCA_008271595.1 of [Pythium] brassicae (nom. inval.). Classification (NCBI taxonomy): domain Eukaryota; phylum Oomycota; class Peronosporomycetes; order Pythiales; family Pythiaceae; genus Globisporangium; species [Pythium] brassicae (nom. inval.). The sequence continues at coordinate 105,162 of SMMQ01003054.1, read as the reverse complement.
GCGAACAACGATCGGCAGCATGATCGGCGGGAGCTTCGTCCTCGGCCTCCCGCGCCAGTCGGACGGCACTATCGTCAACACTGCGGCGATTCCGTGGGACGCGTCCGAAGCGCTGATGAAAAGCACGCTCGAAGCGGTGACGAGCAACAACGTCAAGGTCTTTGGCACCGTGGGCGTGAAGCGCGGCGTGTTTCTGCCGACCGCCAACAAGTGGTCGGGCGGCTTCACGTGGACGATCGAGTTCCTCGACCGCGGATGGAACATCCCAACGATGACTGTCGTCACGAACTCGCTCGTCAACTCGGACGCGCAGAAAGCGCAGCCTGCGATCGCGATCGAAGACGCCTTGAACCCGTTGCCGCTGTTTCCCGCCAAGAGCCGCGACGGCAACCAGGTCGGCGGGACGATCACGTTCGCGTTTGGCGGCAAGACGTCCATCCCGTGCATCATCGGCACGCACACGTCCCTCGCCACGCTCGACCAAGTCATTGTCGACACGACGCTCGCGAACTTTCTGGTCGCGCAGCTCAGCCCCGCGATTCCGAGCATCCAGGTGACGCGCTCTGCCGCGACGCAGGCGCGGGGGTTCACGTGGACGATCACGTTCTCTGACAAAGCCACAGGCGGCGACGTGCTGCTGCTCGACATCCCGCTCACAGGGCTGACTGGGACGAACGCGAGAGCAAAGATGTTCGAGACGATCCGGGGCAACCAGCTCGGAGGGACGTTCCAGCTCAAGTTCAACGGCGAAACGACCGGCCCGATCCTCTTCTCGGCCGACAAGCTCTCGGTGCAGGCGCAGCTCAACAGCTTGAGCACGATCAAGCCCTCGAGTGTCGAGGTGGATCGGCTGGGACCCGACATCGACGTGGCGCTGAACAGCCAGGTGCTGTCGTACACGTGGCTGATCACGTTCACGTCGTCGGTCTGGGTAGACCCAACGAGTGATCACTCGAGTGGCATTCCGGGCAACTGGAAAGGGGCTCGCACGAGGTGGGACGATGTGTGGCCAGAGACGGGGTACTCGAAGGCGTGGGGGCGCCAGGTCGGCCCGATGTGGGGGAAGAACCTGCGACTCTCGTGCATCAAGGACGGGTTGACGACCGCGGCGAACGACAACAGCCAGTCGTGCGTGGCAGCCGAGAAGACCCCGGGGGTTGGGCCGATCAAAGGGACGTTCAAGGTCTCGCTCGACTCCACGGCCGCGGGGTTCATGTCCGTGAAGAAGGCAGTCACAAGCGCGTCGATCGCCCACAATGCGTGGGCGACGAAAGCGGAGAGCGGCGCGACCGGCACGTCTGTGGAGGAGATCCTCGAGAATATGGAGAACGTCGGAGACGTCGCAGTCACACGGTCGCAGGTGAACAAACTCACTGGAGGGTACACGTGGACTGTGACGTTTCTGCGCGACAAGAACGGGCCGTGCGAGCAAGAAGAGGAGAGCGTGGTGGTCGGCGTTCGGCTCTGCAACTCGCCAGGCGACGTTCCGGCGATGGTCGCAGACGGCACCGGCCTGAGCGGCGCGTCTCCGACCGCGGGTGTGTGCGAGAAGACGGCTGGGAACTGCTACCCGAGTATCGTGCAGAACGGCTTGATCCTGCGCGGAGACTTCACGACGTTCGCGGTGGCGAACGACCCGGGGTTCAGCATCCGCTACTCGCTGAAGGTTGCGTGTGCACTTGGCGCGGCGCCGCCATGCAACCCCGTGCAGTTCTTCACCATCCCCGTAGGCAGCGAGATGATCGGGACGCACCTGCAGCAAGGCGACCGGTTCACCGTTGGGGCGTACTCGACGTGCGTGTTCCAGGTGGTTACTGTAGCCGCTGGGAAAGTCGAGGTGGTCCCACTGACTTGCGCCACGATGCTTGTGGGGATGGCGGACGCTGCTATGCCCGTCTCCATCCGCGTGCCGTGGAACGCGGACGAGGGGCTCGTGAAGCGCGTGCTCGAGGCGTCGTCCGACCAAGCGAACGAGGTGCTCGGCAGCGTCTGGGCTGGCGGACGCAAAGTCAGCGTCAAGCGCACGATCCACGGCAAGTACGGCGAGGTGTCGTGGCTAATCCGTTTCATCTCGAACCCGACGTTCACGCCGCCGGGGGCCGGGAACTTGCCCGACATTGCGACGGTGTTCGCGCCGAACCCAGCGTCGACGTTCCAAGTGACCGTGACGCAAGTCACCCCCGGCTCGGTGGGCTTGAGTGGGTCGTTTCTGGTCGACTTCCACTCGACCGTCGGCCCGCGCCAGATTCGCTTCGACGAGGACGAGGAGCGCTTCCAGCGGAAGCTCAACGAGATGAACACGATTGGGCGCGTGATCGTGAAGAAGATCAAGCTGCCATCGACAGCCACAGGGTGCAAGGACTCGTCTTGCTCAGGCGGCTGGGACGATCAGCCTGTGGACGTCCCCGGAACGCGCGGCGGCTATCGTTGGCGCATTCGGTTCATGAAGGTGACCGGCGAGTTCGGCGGGCTCACGTTCCCATCCGGAAGTGGGAACGTCGGGCCGCTTTCGGTGACGCTCTCGACGCTCCAGGGCAACCAAAAGTCCATCGACGTGACGACGAACCTGGCCGGATCGTCGCCGATCCTCGGCGGCTTTGGGCTGAACGTGGCATCGAAAGCCACGCCGCTTCTGCCGTACTCGTCGACAGCCGACTCGATCAAGCAGGGCATCGAGTCCATGTACTTGTTCGGCGAAGTGGACGTCACGCGCGACTACTTGGTGTCTCAGCAGATCCCCGGCGCGATCGCGACGCTCTCGAAGGACGGGCTCAAGGCCACGATCGACGGGGTCGACGACATCCGCCAGTTCGTAGCGCCAGGCGACATCGTGCGGTTCGGCGCGTCCAGCAGCTCGAACCTTGTCGGCACGAGCGGCGACAGTCCGTTCACTTCCGTGCTCGCGACGTCGAGAGTGACTGTCTCAGCGCTCTCTCCGATCGTCCGCGCCGTCGATCCAGCCGCGACGAAGTTGTTGTTTCCGAAAATGCAGCTCCGGATCGACGGGCTCGTGTACGACGTGCAGCGCTCGGGCCGCGCGATCCAGACCGTGTCGGTGACGCTGCTAGCTGCTTCGTGGAACGACGGCGAGAACCATCCGTACTTTAAACTCAAGCTGACTCGCGGTGGTGCGGCACAAACCACGGCGTGTCTCGACTTCAATGCAGTGTCCAGTGCGGTCGAGACCGAACTCAACGCGAAGCTCTTGCTGCTGGATGCTACCGCAAAGGCCGGGGACATCAAGGTTACCCGCGCCGGACCGCTGGCGACCGACAGCGGAGCTCGACGAGGATACGTGTACTCGGTGTACTTCCTTGGCGACACCGTCGCGGGTGATGTGTCCACGCTCGAAGCGATCGACAACGCGTGCACAACGATCACAGATGCTCAAGTAGCCGTGAAGACGGTGACGCACGGCGGGGTGATCGGACAACAGCGGTTGTTGCTCGCCACGAACTCTGGACAAGTCGTCGACACGCAGGGGTACTTTACGTTGACGCTGAACGGCGTCTCTACCCCATGCCTGACCTGGGGGGTGTCGGCGGCGGACCTGGAAGCCAAACTGGAAACGGTGCTTCTTACCGGCGATGTGCTCGTCTCGAGACGCGGAAGCGGAAACTCGGTGACCGAGGTCCAGCGACTGCGTCTGACGTCAAACTCGGAGGTCACGACGACCAACACCGGGCTGTTCCAGCTCCTGTTCATGATCGACGGGAAGACAGCAGCGACAGGCTGCTTGGCGTACGGCGTGTCGGCCGAGGACTTGCAACTGGCGATCAACGGGATGAGCAACCTCGCGGCCGCCGTCCACCACGTGAACGTGACCCGCGACGGCGACGGCTCGTCCGCGTGGGGGTACGGATATGAGTACCTGATCAACTTTCGCGGGCCGGTTGCAGGCAGCTACAGCCCAGTCCTGGGCGACGTGGAGCAGCTGCAGATCATCAACGTAGGCAAGAGTCCTTGCGCGCCTGTGGTCGGCGGGAACCCGGCGCTCATCCTCGAGACAGTGCGGCAAGGCGCGGCCGCCTACACGTACGACATCTTCTTCCTCGACTCGCCCGCTGCGGTCACGCCGGACTTGCTCTTGAAGGACGAGAACGCGGGAGCGTGCAATGTCAACGTCAAGTGGGTCCACAACGGCGGCAGCGCTCGGAAAGCGTGGCTAACCACGATCGCGCCGGGGGGAAGCAGCGAAGTGCAGTCGCTCGTCGTAAAAGACGCGACTGCCGCGATCCCCGCCGGCGCTCAGTACTACCTCTCATTTGGGGGGCCGACGGTCAAGACAGTGTGCATCGCCTTTAACGCGCTCGCCTCGGTCGTGCAGGCGCGGCTCGAGGCACTCGCGAGTGTCGGCGTCGGCGGCGTGCGTGTGTCTCGCGACGTCCACCCGATCGACGCGCCGAACGGATTCGTCTACAAGATCACGTTCGTTGGGCAGCTCGTGACTGGGAATGTGCCGAGTATCGCGGCGGTCGTGAACGATGGCACGTGTACGAACATACCGGCGACCGCATCGGTGAGTGTGACGACCGACAAGCCAGGCGGACTAGCGTCCGGAGACTTTGTCGTGAGGCGGCTGTACGACGGCGAGCAGCCCGGGTCCCACGTCGCGTACAGCGTCTCGCAGCTCTTCAGCGTCATGAGCGAGCAGTTCGAGGTGCAGAAGGTGACTGTGTTGAACCCGGGCAAGGATCTCACAACCGAGACGTACAAGCTGGGGCTCGGAGGCGGTGCTTTCACGACCGACATCAAGTGGAACGCCGACGAGGGCGAGATGGAAGCAGCGTTCTCGGCGATCCCTGACGGCGACGTGGTCGTGACGAGGCGGACGGACACAGTGGCCGCTCCGAATGGATACGTGTACACGATTTACTTCAGCGGGGTCTCAGTGCAGGGCAACCATGCCGAGATGACCGCAGTGAAACCGCTGGCGTTCGCGACAGGGGACGTCAAGGTCTTGACGGTGTCTGGCGGTGTCGATGGCGTCGCGCCGTTCAAGGAGAAGTCGATCCCGCTCGCGCTCGTCAAGGACTCGACTGTCGCGTCACCGTATCTTGCCCCCGACGCGACGCTCAACGTGTACAAGGTGAATGGCTTCTTCTGGACGATCAAGTTCAAGTCCACAGTGGGGAATATCCCTGCGCTGGGGATGCAGACCAGCGCGCTGACCGGGAAACTCGCGCTGGTCGACGACTTCGTCGCCGGGTCGGCGTCGAACGCGTACGTCCTGGCGAATCTGTTCTCGGGCATCAACTACTACGTGCGGGTCGCCGCGGGCACGGAAATCGGGCTCGGACCGTTCACGGCGCTCGCCTCGGCGATCCCGAGTGGCGTCACATCTCCGGTGCAGAACGTCGCGCTCGGCTACGCGCTGCACGCGCGAGAGGTCCAGGAAGTGCGGCTCGCAGCCACACACATCACCGAGATTCAAGAGATCACGACGTCCGCGGCGACGATGGCCGAGGTGCAGACGCTGCGCACGTACGCGTCGTCGGACGTCTGCTTCGACGCCAACTGCATCGCCGGCGGGTTTGCGTTCCGCGTGCCGACGATCCAGACCATCGAAGTCTCGGCCCTCGCGCCGATCTCGGCCGGCAGCTTCTCGATCGGATTCGTGCTCAAGGTGTCGAATGGGGCCGGAGCGTTCACGCCGGCTGGTGCTGCTGTGACAACGGCCAAGATCGCGTGGAACGCCGCAGCCAGCGCCGTGCAAACCGCGCTGGAGGCGCTCGACGGGATCGATCCGGGCGACATTGTCGTGACGCGCGACGGCGACGCGTCCTCGGCATTTAACTACGGGTACATCTACTCCGTTACGTTTGTCGGCAACAACGTCGCTGGACAGACGCCGACATTCACGCTGCAGACGCTGCCAACGTGCGCGGCGTGCGATGCATTCGTCGTCGCAGGCGGCATGGCGTACACACTGCGCGTGAGTGTGAACCCTGCCCTCGCGATGGGAACCGACACTGCGGTGCAGGAGGTGATCGTGAAGGCCGACAAGGCGCTCACCGCCGGGTCGTACATGCTCAAGTTCCTTCACCTGGGTGCGCAAAAGAGCTCTGGGTGCATCGTGTTCGACGCCCCCGCCCGAGGCAGCGACGTGCGCGCGATGGAGAACATCCTGATGCAAATGCCGAACATCGACAAGGTGTACGTGACGCGGAAGCTTGACGCGGTCGCGGCGCCGAACGGGTTCGTGTACCGCATCTTCTTCTACGGGAACGGCGTCTACGGCGACGTTGAGCTGCTCGAGTTCGAGATCTGCACGCCGTTCCAGACGCAGGAGAACAACGTGCTCACGGAGAGCGGGGTGAACCGGCAGATCCTGATTTCCATCGTCGACCGCGGCGGCTTCGACGCTGCGAACACGTTCGTGGACGCCAAGACTGCGACGGCGGACCAGCTCAATCAAGACCTGAATCGCCTGCCCGTGTTCGGTGACGTGATTGTCTCGCGCTCGCTCGCAGACGAGCAGGGCGGGTTCATCTGGACCGTTGCCTTCAAGGACTCGGAAGGGAACCTGCCGCAGTTCATCTGTGCGGTCGATGCGGCGTTCAAGGCGAAGCCTGGCGCGAAGTGCGAGACGTCGACACTAACCGACGGCAACGTTCTCAGCGGTACCTTCATCATCGACTCGTCCGTGCCGATCAACTTTGACGCCAACGCAGCGACAGTGAAAGCCGCTCTCGAAGCGATGGCCTGGGTTGGCGCTGTGCAGGTGGTTCAGTCGCCACCAACTGCGCAGCTGGGGTACACGTGGACGATCACGTTCCTCGACTACTTCGGCGATGTCCCGCCGCTCGCAGTGACGAGTTCGCTCGTCGGGACGAGCGCGAGCATCCAAGTGCGCGAAGTTCGGAAGGGGAACATCATCGCGGGGACCTTCACGCTCTCGTACAAGGGCGAGTCCACGGCTCCGATTCGCTGGAACGCGCCAGGCTCGGCAGTGAGCTCCGGCTCGGACGGCTCGTCGCTGCAAGAGAAGCTTGAAGCGCTGGAAGGCGTCGGCCCCGTCACAGTGGAGCGGTCAGCGATGGACCGCGAAGGCGGCATTACGTGGCGCATCACGTTCCTCGACAACATGCTAAACCCGGGCGACGTGCCGCTGCTCCAAGCGAATGCCCTGTCGCTCTCGGGCGTTGGGGTCGTTGTCTTTGTCCGTGAGGTCCGGAAAGGTTCGGAAGCGGTTGGAGACCAGCTCTGGCTGTCGTTTGACCCGCCGCAGAGCGACAACGGCGGCCCGATCACCAAGTACCAGGTGCGGTGGGACACGTCCGCGACCTTCGCCGCGAGCCCGGCCGAGTACTTCCTTGCAGATCCGGACGTACTCTTCCGAACGCAGCGGATCGTGACAAGCGCACCAAGCCTGGCGTGGTCGAGCATCAAGACACAACGCGTTCTCGAGGTCCAGTCGCTCACAGTCGCGAACACTGCAGCAAACACAGACACGTTCCGGCTCACGTTTCGAGGCGCGACCACCGCCGTGGACCTCATTGTCGGGACCAGCACCGCGGCGGATGTGGCGGCAGCGCTCACTGCGCTCTCGACAGTCGGCACAGTGGTGGTCACGCCGGTCACGACAATGCTGAACGTTGGCGAAGTCGTGCAGGTGACATTCACCTCCGAGCTCGGCGATCTGCCTCCGATGACCTCGAACGCCAAGGTGGTCATCGCTGAGACGCAGAAGGGCGTGGCGAACTTCCGGAAGGAGGTGGTGGTGTTCTCGTGTCTCGGCGCGGCTGGGAAGACCGTAAAGTTCACGTACAGCGGCAACTCGGTCGACGTCACGTCTGCGGCAACGCTCGCGATTCTCGAGACGTCACTGCACACGCTGTTCAACGTCGAGGCTGGCAGCATCTCCGTTCTTAGTAGCCAGACACTCATGTGCGCTGCAGTGGCGCCGGCCTTAGACGTCACGATTGTCTTCGACCGGGTGTACGGCGACCTCAGCCTCGCAATCACTTCAGCTGACGCAACCGTGACGCTCAACGCTGACGCGTCGATCGACGGCGTCTACCGCGACGTGCCGACTGCGAAGATGAGCGGCACGTTCCAAGTCGGGTACAAGGGCAAGTACACTCGGTCACTGAACGCCGAGTCGAGTGCCGACGACGTGCGCTACGCGCTCGAAGACCTCGACTCGGTCACAACAGCCGCTGTCGCGAAGGATCTCGCATACCAAGCCGTACCAGGCAAGCTTGACGTCACGAAGGGACAGATCTTCGCGACGTGCTCAGCCGGCGAAACGTGCGACTTCCGGAACGCCGGATACGGGCTTCCCGGGTACAAGATTCGTATCAGCGGCCGCTGGTACACTGTCCGGACAGACACCGTGTCGGACGCGTTCGACGGCGTGCGGTTGTACCTTGGCGACCTCAACGGACGCGAAACGGGATACGTCGGCGAGTCCCAGACAGGAGTGGTTGCCTACGAGTGGACAAAGGGCTACGAGTGGACCGTGAGCATGCTCAAAGTCGACGCGCCGCTGTCGTATCTGCGCGCGAAGATCCCGCGGCTGTATCCAAGCGACTCGGCCGTCGCCGTGCGCGGCAGTTCGTGCGACAAGTGCTACTACATCCCGGCGCAGACGACAAAGAAGCTCACGATCGGCCAGGAGTACTTTGTCGAGGTTGTCGCGTTCAACGACAACGGGAGGGGGCTGTCGCCCGTCGGAGGAAGCGCGCGCGGGACGCCGAGCCAGGTCCCGAACGCTCCGTCGAACGTCGACCTCGTGATCGTGTCCGGCAAAGAGCTCGAGGTGTTCTTCTCGCCGCCGGTCCTGGCGGCGACGAACGTGAGCCCAAACCTCAACAACGACATCTCGTCGTACATTGTGCAGTGGGACGTCCGGACGGACTTTAAGCACGGGCTGCCGCTCTGCACGTTCTGCGCAGTGTCGCTCAAAGTGAATGTGCTCACTGTCACAAGCTCGCTCACGACGCTCCTGAAAGTCGACTCGACGTTCACGATCGCGGACGAGAACTGCGTGCTCAAGGTCACTGCGGTTGGGGCGACAAGGATCGACGTCGCGAACGGCCACGGCTGCAACAACTTTGACGCACGCGCGTACCCGTTGTACTACTATGTGTACGCACCCGCCGTGCTCTCAGGCACGCTCATCCAAGGGTCTCCGCCGTTCCGGTACCTCATCACGAACCTCGACCTGGCGGCAAAGTACTACGTGCGCGTCGCTGCTGTCAACTCGGTGCCGGTGCAGCAGATTGCGCTGGACGGGAACCCTCCGAGCAACCGAAAGTGGAGCTTCCCGCTCTCGGCGACGACGAAAGACACGGTCCCGGACCCGCCGGTCTCTGTCTACCTGTACCCGTACTCGGGCACGACGCTCGAGGTGCAAATCCAACCGCCGACGCGCGACGGCAAGGGCCAGGGCGGGGCGCAGATCTCGCACTTCTGGGTCGACTTCGACACAGTCTCGACTTTCGACTCGCCCGCGAAAGCAGCACCGGTGGACGTGGACGTGCAGACTCCCGACATCCCGTTGCTCTACGCGGGCGGCCCGCGCATCTACTACCTCAAGAACCTCAACACCGGCGTGCGGTACTTCGTGCAGGTCAAGGCGAGGAACTCGATCGGGTACAGCCGCGCGACGCTCGCGCCGAACCCGCTCGCGCCGACGCGCAACCCGGACGGGCCGGTGAACGTGAAAGTGAGCACGCTTACGACCTCGCCGGCGCCGATCGACGCTGCGACGGTGACGTGGCAAAAACCGGTGCTGGACGGAGGGCTCTCGCTGACGAGCTACAAGGTCGAGTGGTGGGGGGCCGAGGCGCAGGCGGAGGTGCAAGTGATCGAAGTGAAGTGGATCACGCGGCCGACGACCGCACTGTTTACGCTCGCGTTCGGCGGCGACAAGACTGGCGACATGCCGCTCGACGTGACTCCAGAGAACCTCCGGAACGCGCTGATGAACATCGTCGACAGCGGCGGCGTGCAGCAAGTTCGGCACGTGCTCGTTTCGCGAACGACAGTGAACGTCGTGCAGGGATACCAGTGGCGGGTGACGTTCGTGAGCGCCGCCAACGCGGGCGATCTGCCGATGATCCAGCTCGATATCAACCCGCTGCTCGGCAGTACAGACACCGTCGGCCGCGTCTTCGAGGCGGTCACTGGCGCGAGGGTCCCGCCGCTCGGCTTCCCCGGAACGCGCGAGGTACAAGTGCTCATGACGTATCACGCGGGGACGCGCGTGCAGGGCTACTTCCGGCTCAGCTACAAGGGCTCATCGTGGTCGAACTACCTGCCGGCCGAGATCTCCGCTGCGAACCTGAAGCTCGCGCTCGAGTCGCTCACGACGGTCGGGAAAGTGACCGTGAACTTGGAGGGGCCGTCCACGAACGGGTTCGTCTGGACGATCACGTTCGACTCGAATGTCGGAAACGCGCCTGCGCTGATCGTGGACTCGGCGAAGATCACGCCCTCGGACGCTTTTGTCGGTGTCAAGGACGGCGACAACGCGGTGACCAAGGTCGGCGTGCTCTGTGTGCCGGGCGAAGACGTCTGCCCGGGCTCGTGGCCCGTCTTCAAGACTGGCATCGCGGCGAAGGCGACTCCGGGCGAAATGGTCGCGGACTATCGATTCTACGAGACGATCGACGCCGGCACGCTCACGTACAAGATCACTGGGCTCGTTCCTGGGAAGCTGTACTACGTGAGTGTGACTGCAAAGAACGCGCTCGGACTGGGCACCCGCGTCAAGTCCGCGCCGATCTCGATCACACCGCCCGTGCAAGTGCCCAGGCCCCCGACCGGCGTGAGCGTCGGCGTCAAGCTCGGCATTGCGACGCAGATCACAGTGTCGTGGAGCGACCCAGTCAGCCACGGCGGCGACGCGGTGCGGATGTACCGGGTCGAGTACGATCCGTCCCCGCTGTTCAAGAACCGCGGGCAGCAAGACTTCTGGTGTCCGTCGGCGCCAACCCGCGCTGTCTGGACCGTGCGAACGTGGCGCAACGGGGCGGCCGGCGACTCGATCAACGCCGGGTCCTTCAAGCTGCAGCTCACGCGCAACAACCAGTTGGCGACAACGGCGCCGATCCCGTGGGACGCCGTCGCGACCGCCGAGGAGGAGCTCGGGAGCAGCTTCCTGGCGCTGTCCAAGATCTTCTGCACCGACTGTCCGACGTGCGCCGACCGGTGTCTGCCCGCACGGCAGGAGACGTCCGGGTCTCTCCAGTCCAAGCTCACCTATCTCAGTGCCATCACGGGGGTGCAAGTCGTGCGAACAGCCACCGCTACCGCGGACGGCGGCTACACGTGGACGATCACGTTCCTGGACGTCGGCGACGACTTTGTGCTCGCACCGGTGGCGCCGAACGGACTCGCGTGCGTCATCGGCAACCCGAACACGTGCACGGCTGGCGACTACCGTGTGACCGCGACGAAGCTCACCGCCGGCGTGGCCAACAACCCGTGCACGGGCACGCAGACGCTCCCGTCCGTCGGGGTGCTCAACAAGGGGCAGCTCTACTACGTGCGCGTGTTCGCCTACAACAAGATCGGCTTCGGGCTCCCGATGCTGGCGCCGAGCCCGCAGAAGCCGATGGTGGTGCCAGGGCCGCCGACTGGCGTCACGCTTCAGGTGATGAGCGTGTCGGACCTGAAAGTGATCTTCAGCCCGCCGGACGACGACGGCGGCGACACGGTGACCGCGTACCAAGTGGAGTGGTCGACGGACCCCGCGTTCCCGAGCCCGCAGGTCGGCGTCGTGGCGCTGCTGGCGGGTGGCGCGCCGTACTACCGCGTCATCTCGTCGCTCGTCAAGGGCTCGTTCTACTTTGTCCGCGTGAAGGCGGCCAACTCGCAGGGCTACGGCCAGTACCAGATCTCGTCCCCGGCGTCGCTGAACCCGTACACGACGCCGAGCGCGCCAACCAAGGTGGCGCTCGGCGTCACGTGCTCGACCATGCTGACCGTGCAGTGGGACAAGCCAGACGACGACGGCGGCGACACGATCACCGCGTACGTCGTGCAGTGGGACATCTCGGCGAGCTTCGACTCGCTCGGCGCCGAGGCCACGAAGGTCAAGATCGCGGACACGGCGCAGCGCTCGTACACGATCACGCTGCTCACGCCCGACACGGTCTACTTCGTGCGCGTCCTCGCGATGAACGCCGGGGGCCTTGGGACGCCACAGACGTCCACGCCGCCGTCGCAGGTCCCCGTGAACACGCGTCCGGGCAAGCCGCACACCCTGCGGGTCGCGGTGCCGACGACGCCCGGCACGCTCCAGGTGACGTGGCAGGTCCCGCGCGTGCCGGCGCACCTGATCCCGTGCTCGGGCACGCAGCTCGTGCCGCTGAGCTGCCCGGTGTTCGTGACGCTGGACGTCGTGTTCGGGGGTTCGACCTTCGAGAGCTACCTCGTGCAGTGGTCCGACAACAGCGACTTTACGGGCTTCAACTGGATGAGCGTCACGACCAACTCGGCGCTCCTGACGGGGCTCTCGACGGGCAAAGCCTACTTTGTGCGCGTGCTGACGGTCAACAGCGAGGGCCAGAAGAGCGACTTTTGCGCGCGCGCAAACTCGGGCGGCTACCTCTGTCCGGACAACCTCGTGCTGCTCGACGGCACAGTGGTCACCGGCAGCTTCGTCTCGGCGGCGCCAGCGTAGCCCGTGACGGCAGGGACAGGAATCGGCGTCGTCCATACTTAGTACGTGTATCAGGCAGGACCACACCTTGTATGAAGAAATCTTAAGTCACTTCAGCAAGTCCAGTACTTCACAAATTTTGAAATAGCCGGGTAGACGAACCACACCACGTACCACACCAGTGCGAAGTCTTCGGATTTGAGGCTTGCTACTGGACAAAATGGTGCATTGGTGTGATTGGTAGAAATTAGTGGCAAAACAGAGGCAACACTGTGAGAGCTCTCACAGATCCAAA